>JABUQX010030829.1:0-10000 GCA_015478945.1 Trachelipus rathkii
ATTTAACTTATTCACCAACATATTTGCATGTAACAAAAATTATTTGCTAAATTTTAGCTAAACATACAATTTCGTCATACTTAGATTGGCTTAAGGAATTTTAAAGCATTTCCGCGTCACTCAAATGTGAAATGCCGAAGAACAATATTCACTACTTGAATAAGGACTTCAAAAGCAAACTTTTTTCAAAATCTACGGCTGAGAGACAAAATCTAAGCAGAAATCATGGGTCATTATTATGATGGAGTGTGACATATTACATTAAGCTTCAGCTAATAAATATAGACGAAAGGATGTATTAAGTCATATCAATTTTTGACTGTTAGTATTAGATTCAAGATATATATAGAATTTTTTTTATATATAGAATATATATATAATTATCTAATTTTTTTTTATTATTTCAAAATTTATATTAAATCTTTCCATATTTATATTATTAATTTCCCTGTGGTATATATTAAAGTAATACATACTAAAATATAATATATTATAATATATATTATCTATATTAATATTAATATATTACATTTAGTATATATTAATATATATAAATACTTATATATATTATAGTAATTATTGAATATATGCTGATCATAATTATGCGATAGAGGGGGGTACTACCCCCTGTGGGAGGGATACTAGCACCTACCCAGAGCCGTATTAACCCATTCATAGTACTACGTCCACTTAGTTATCTACGGAGCGAAATATACTCATATAAATCAAAGGAGGCAACCTACGTTTGAATATTGTAATGTAGCCCATAGTATCTTAATACAAGACCGTGTGCTTACCCGAAGTATTATTGTATGTTTGATCTCTAATCATGGTGCCGAATGAATAAATACTCTATGAAAAGGATCAGTCAATTTACGATGACATATAAAAGCGTATAATGAAAAATGTTTAATGTTGGTCAAATATAATGATACGTATTATACTAGTAAGTGGATAAATAGTATATGTTATAGGTTATCATATAAGTTGCGCTACATATATTAGTCTAAGTTATTCTTAGAAGAATGAATATATAATAGGTTTAGTATAGTTTAATCGAGTATGAGAAGATTATGATTAAGAGTATTGCTATAGAAAATGAAATATGATGATTGTGTATGATTTCAAGATGTCAAGAGCTGAAATGAACTACCCGGGTATTGTTTATTTTTACCTCAGTTAAAAAATATGAGAAGCTGCTCCAGGTCGCCCTCACTAAGGCAATCAATCTATTGCTGTTGTTGTGGGACCCTTTTTTATAAAAAGAGAAAGGGGTAATGAGGGTCGAGTCGTCCGCCATACTAGAGTGAATATGGAAGAAGACGTTGATAGATAAGGTCATTAATCATGAAGCAATAAAAATGTTTGTGTTAAATAGGAAAAAAAGGCCTAAAAAAGCCATATGATTCAATACAGTACCAACGAATGCGAACGGTGCCCGCTATTACGGAGGTTTCTAGTAGGGATCGACCTGAAAAGGACAATCAGGGAGAAATCACATCTAGGAGATAGGAAGTAGAGGAAATTCGATGAATTAAAAGTCTTTTTGTCATGGCTCCATCGAATTGCTATAACTATACTTTGTTTATAACGCTACGAGCAAAAGATTCGCCTTTATAAGATGATCAGATGTATGTTAGTAAGACCAATAATATAAGATAGTTGATGTCAATGGCGTAGGCAGGGGGGGTGATTTCTTCGCCTCTCCCCTCTTTAAATTGAGCTGAATATAAAATATATCTTTTGAACCTTTATGGATGGTGTCTGTCCAGAGGCGACGTTTTTAATTGGTGTTTATTTAGTAGAAAAACTTGTAGAAAGGAATACAGATTACATACGTTTCGATTAGGCAGACTTTTTTGAAGTGAGTAAAATACTAAGATTACTAACTGTATTAGTAATAATACATACATTTTATTTATGCGTTTTTTGACTATTGTGTTTTCCTTGTTGTGTTCCGATATTTGCTTGGTAAGTTAACTAGATATCTGTGTTGATTTTTTTTATTTTCAGTCTAGGCTTCTTCAAGACTGAGTTTGATCCTGTCTTCGCGCTATTGTTGATTGTCGTATGAAGGGTGTGAATAGTCCTGCTCTTTTCTTTTTGGGGTTTTTCGGATTGGTCCCATGCCGAGGAATCAAGGAGTTGTGAGTAGGCATAGTAGATATATATATAGTTATATATTAGTATATATCTATATATGTTAATGTTAGTGTATATAATATGATAGTACTATATAATAGTATATGGAGAGATCATAATACTATCATAACGTATAAGGCCACATCCAGATAAAGCACATGCGATGCTAACTAAAGAAAATATAACAGCTTACAGGAATAAATAATAGTTTTGATTTCAGCAAGTCAATTTCATCTATGAACACTTAAAAAAAAAAATTTATTATAATGATTATTTAGAATACACCTTTAAATTGATTGTATCAGCGGTTAGGTCTTGGCAGCGTACGTTCTCGAGTAAGCTTCCATTTCTGACAGTAGTATGGAGAGCCAAAAGAGCTGTCGTCAAATAGTTGTGTTCTTATCTTTTTATTATGCTCTGGCATAAAAGTATAATTCTTTTTTAAAATTTTTCTTTTAACGGGATTCGAGCCGACGCGGGACAGAGGGGGAACGAAGTACCCACCCGTCGTCCCCCGCCCCCGGTTAGCGAGAACCCCGACTCTGTTCATACTTTGTGGTTTACCCTTGAGGTATCGTTTAGTTAAAAAATAAAATTTGCCAACTTTGGCGCTCCCCTCGGGAGCGCTAGGCTCCTTCGTTCTTCTCAAAAAACGAACATTATCATACAGTTTTCCACATTTTTAACAAATTTTAAATTTTTCCAAAAGCGTTATTTTTGTTTTAATTTCATGGATAAAAATGATCTGATTAATAAAAATTGTTATTTATTTTCCCTGTAGCTGTTAGTAGTTTTTAGCCATGCATGTTGCTTTCGGGACGCTGACATATATATATATATATTATATATAATATATATATATATATATATATATATATATATTATATTATGCGTTATATATTATATATTATAATATATATATATATATATATTATATAGGTATATAATTATTGGTAAAATTTGGGCCTTTCTTTTCGACTTGACATATTCTTCTACTACTTTCAGTTTCCAGTACATGTATCGCACCATTAGGTGGTTCGAGGACTATATAGTATATATATATTAATCATATATATATAATATATATAGTATATTATATATATATTATATAATATATATACTAGTATATATATATACTATAGCGTTACTATATATTATAGTATACTAATCATATATAAATAGATATGGATAAAGTCCTAAAGGAGTGATAGGCAATAGTACTTAGACTGGTGGGTGATAGGCAATCAGAAATTTGGTAACGAATTCTTCGTTCCTAACAAAATAAAATGATGAGCTACGTTTTATTATTAAATTAAATGATAAGTAAGTTTTTAAGAAATACTTATATATATAGTAGTATACTAAATCATAACTATAGTATATATATATATATATATACCTATAGTATATAATATATATATATATATATATATATAGTATAGTATATCTATATATATACTATACTATATATATTATATATATATATATAATATATATATATCTATAATATAGTCAGGCTCGCTCGTCCTGAAAAATATTGGTAGTTGCATTTGCGCCTTTTACTCACACACACACACAATCATATATATAGTATATAGTAGTATTATCATTATATATATATATACTATTATATATACTATATGATATTATGCATCACTACTAATATATAAGTATATATATATATAATTATATAATATATATATATAATTATATATATAACTCCATATACCCAATATGTGTGCGCGTGAGTTAGACTTGTGTTAATAAAAAAGAGCATTGAGCCGCAGAAGCCACTAATCTACGACATAATATACAAAAAATTCTTAACAATAATATTTACAGATTAACATATATTGCAGAGTTTATCTTTAAAAGAAAGTTTTCTAATTATAAAGAGCCAAAATTTATCAATCAACCTTTATCAATTAAAATCTTGTTTGCCCATAATAAAGTCTTTCTCGATCGAAAGCATTGCTAAGGCGAACAATCTTTATTGCCCCACAGTGTTACTCCAGCAAAGGTTTTTAATCCTTTTTCGCAGATAAGGGAACAGCGCTCCGCTTTGAACGTGCCCATCGCACCGCTAATACCAGAGCCAATTACAAATGGGTCATACGTTTACTAAACAGTGGCTTCTAAAGATTGTTCTGTAAATGAAATCGAATAAGGCCATGGCTCTCAGACAATAGAACCGAAATTCTTCTAGGCTTATAAATTAATAGATGGTCGTTTTAGTTTTTATGTCGATGAAGTGTAACCTTTACAAGGTTCCATTTACATTTTTTCTCAGGAAAGTGGAATCCATACTGAGGAAACATTTCCGGCAGAAATACGTGGCAACAAATGTAAATGCTGTCCTATTTATGTAAATCTATCATCTATCTGACAAATAATCTGACAGATTGATTGATTGAGGGATTTCGGCAGGCGGCGTGTAAAGGATGGTTTGAAGTAAAACGTCAGATAAGAAGCCAAGGTTATGGTGGCTGCGTATGGGTTAGTTCGGCTGGTGAGCAACTGGAACAGAATAGTCTGGTTTAAATATTTACGCAACCATATGTTGGATGAAGGGAACCGCGAATGATGGAGAGTGTAGAAAGAAAGTTGTGAATGGTAAGAACGTGGCTGGCTGGTGCAATTAAAATCTTGGTAGATGTAAAGGGTAAAGTGTTTGAGTGCGCTAGGGTCTGCATGAGGTATGTGTTTCCGTGTGAGATGTAACCAGTAGTGAATACATGGTTCGGAATAAGAGGTATAGATCTAAAGTAACAATGCTTTCGGATGGACAAGGTTGATGTGGTTGTGAAGAAAAGGAGTAACATGAGAGAATAAACGAGAGTAAGCTACAATTAGATGGTTGGTCATGTGGAAGCGATGGATGATAGTCGGTTGGTTAAACGAGTGCATAGTGGTGAGTGTGTTGGAATCGACCGTCTGCGAGAACGAAGAACAAGTGGATTGAGTCCGTAAAGGAATGCCTGGAGGAAGGAATGTGAGTTTGGCAGAGGCGAGAAGAGGTGCATAATAGGAGGTAATTTCGGGGTTTTGTAAGGAGGTATAGGTGGTTTTGTTCAGGGATGAACCCCACATTGACGAAGATGCCACAGTGAGGGTACGTCGCAGTTCCTTGAAACCCTAGGTGGATTTTCTGACTGCGCAGGACGGGTTCTCATTTAAAGGTATAAGGGGGCGGTAAGGCTGGGCTTCTCTTTCGACTTAAGTCATATTCTTCTACTACTTTTCAGTTGCGATGTATGCTACGCACCTCACAACCAATCCTTGGGTAACAAGCGGATAAAAAATAAAATCATAATAATAATAATAAACTAATAATAGATATAATAAAAATAATGAATAATAATAATAATAATAAATAATAATACATAATAATATAATAATACATAATAATAACAATACAGTACAATAAATAATAACATAACAAATAAATAACAATAACCATAACAATAATAAAGTAACAATAAATAAAAATAACAATAACATAACAATAACAATAAACTAACAATAACAATAACAATAACAATAATAATAATAATAACTCAATAATAATTTAATCATAATAATAAGATAATTTAGATAATAGATAATGGAAATGTTTACTGATAAATACTATTCGATGGATGCTGACACATAAGTGATAGTGCGGTATATAGTATTAATATATATATAATAATTACTGCTATATATAATAATATATATAGTATATATATTATATATATATATATAATATATATAATACATATATGATAATAACAGATATGATCCGAAGTACTCCAAAAATACTCTCACACACAAATAGTGGTGTCAAATAAAAACAAATGCTCAGTTCAATTTAACATTTCTACAACCATTACACAGTTCAGCAAATTATACATTTATTTCTGTTATCTATAATCCGATACTTGCTTCTAATGTATTTTATTGTGCTGAATTCAAAATTAATATTGATTTTTTGTCCGCCACGTCCAATTTTGTCACTATTAACATGTAAAACAAATTTTAAACAAATTATTTTTGCCGTGATTAGAGACAAAATGGTTGGGTGTACAAACAGAGAAATCTAATTAAAATGTGTGTGTCCTGCTCAAGTATATAAGATGTGTAAATTTCATGTTAATAGGAAAATTAATAAAAAAGATGTGCGGTTTTCCATTTATGAAATGGTAAAGAAATGTTTTGCATTTTTTTTTATAGTTTTCATATGAATGGCAGCAAAACTGAACCTTGTGTGACATTTATCGACCAAATGATAAAATTTTTGGATTCAGGCGCCAAAAGTCCTCCGATAAGAAGAAAGTCGTTGATAAAATCAAGTGGTCAAAATAAAAATTTTGTTCCCACAATTACAGTAATGAGAATAATAATAATAAATAAGAATAAAATAAATATCATAATAATATAAAATATCATAATAATAATAATAATAATAATAATAATAACACGGGGAACAATCTTTGTTGACTTGTATTTAAGACTTGTTTCTTTTTTTTTCTTTTTTTTTTTTTGTCCATTTCATAAATGGAAAACCGCTATATCTTTTTTTATTATTTATCCTATCAATATGTAAATTTCACAACATATATACTTGGGCAAGACAAACACATTGTATTTAGATTATCTATTTGAATAATACCCAACCATTTTATCTTTGTTCACGTGAAAAATAATTTATCTTTGCAATTTTTTTCCATGCTTGCATGTTAATAGGGCTAAAACTGAACCTGACAAACAGCAAACAAACACCAATACTTTTATAAATTCTGCTTGAAAAAAAATGTAAGAAACAGGTATTCTTTGTTTTGGGAGAAATACTTTGTTGACCGCTGAATTATTAATATAAAATTCACAACAATCACCCAAAATAACCGCCTTTTGCGTTAACGCAACCTCTAAGTCTGTTGGGCCAGTTGTCTATTGCAGCACGACCTCCAAAACCTAGAAACGTAGAATACACACTGTTGTTTTGTTTAAAATATTCTTCCATAGTAAAGATATTTTCATCTGTAAAGAGAATATTTCGGTGGCCATCATGAGCGTACTCAGTCAACTCAGCCAACAGGCGTTTAGACTTTTCTTTCCTAAATTCTTCAGGGCATCCGTGAGTAAATGTCCGGAGCTTCATTTATAAGACCTTAACCTTAGGTACTCCCTGACGTTGCGGGACATAATGTTACGTTTGAAAAAGTGATTGAACAATTCGTACCTTTTCGGCTTTGAAAGACTGCGGTCTCCAAACAGCATTTGGCCTACCAGATCTATGGAGATCTTTCACATCGCCAATGTCCTCGTACAACTTTATGGCAGCACGATGGACGTACATACGGCTTTATACCTGGGGGTTGCAGCCTTGAAAATGGTACTCTTTTATCTGTCCCACATATGTAATGCTATTACAGGGACAAGGTTTGTTTATCACCCCACTCCATAGTTACTTAGTATGCAACCGACTAAACCAGTGTCAAAACTTAAAGGGTAAAGAATACATTTTGACACCATATATTAATTTTTCACTGGGCTATAGAAACTTCAATTTTGTAACAATATTTTTTGGTTTGGAAATACTTTATATATATATATACAAGTTATATATATATCTATATATAGTATATATATTATTATATATATATATATATATATATATATATATATATATATAATATATATAATATATATATATATATATATATATATATATATATATATATATATATATATATATATACTTACTGAACCAGTCAAATATAGACTTCAGTACACACACACACACACCACCACACACATATAATATATATATATATATATATATATAATATATATATATTAATATATATAATATTATATATATATATATATATATAATATATATATATATATATATATTATATATATATATATATATACATTATATATATATATTATATATTATATATAATTATATAATATATATATATATATATATATATACATATATATATTCTATAATGTACATAATAATAATAATTATAATAATAATCGAATACATGTGTTTACCAACTTAAAAACTTGCATAATGTAAATAGGTTTCAGGAATGTATCGATGATATACGATTTTGGACTAAAAAGTTTTTTTTATAACTTTAACGGTAGAAAGATATTTTCACCTGTTTTTTCTTTCAATGATTTTAAAATACTCCAGAATCTTAGAAGGGATGAGTCAATTGTTGTCTGTAGACCCGATAAGGGGAAAGGAGTCGTTATTGTTGATAAAACCTCATATATTGAAAAAATACAACAAATATTGTCAGATTCTTCCAAATTCCGTCGTCTGACTGGTGACGTTTTCAAACACATTTTACGAATAGAAGACAAAATTAATAACTTCCTCAGATCTCTCAAAAAACAAGGTGTGTCTAGTTTGCAGAATTCTCTTTTTGTTTCAGGCTCTACCCCAAGCTTACTATATGGGTTACCAAAAACCCATAAACGTGGCCTCCCTTTTAGACCTATCCTTTCAGCTATTAATTCCCCTACGTACAAACTTTCAAAGTATTTACTACCATTCATAGAACCTATTACAATTAACCAATACAGCATAAAAAACTCATTTGACTTTTCAGATTTCGTCACTTCAATTTCCATTAATGATTGTTATATGGCTAGTTTCGATGTACAGTCCTATTCATCACCAATGTCCCATGTTAAAGAAACTGCAAAATTGCATTGTTGACAGTCTGTTTTAATCGATAGATCACATGATCAATGGTTTTGATAAATCACAGTTTACAAAGCTCTTTGATCTTAATACTGACGACCCAATATTTCAATTTATTAATGAGCTTTACTGTCAGAACAGACGGAATGGCGATGGGTTCCCCATTAGGCCCGGCTTTCGTTAAATTCTTTCTAAGTTTCATGAACAAACATGGTTTAACGAATGCCTAACTGAATATAACAATAACATTTAAAAGGCTATGTAGATTACTGTTTTTTAGTTTTTAAAAATCATAGTCAGATCCTCATTGTTTTTAAACGCATTTATCTCAACAATAAACACCAAATATTGTTTTCAACTATGAAGGAGCACAAATACGTTCTAGAACCATTTCTAGAAACGTTTTAGTTAAACATAATAATAGTTCCTTTCTACTTCAGTATATAGAAAACTCTCTAGCACATTATTAGGCATGAATTTCTTTAGTTTCCTCCCTACGAAATACAAATTATCTGCACTGCAATGCAAGGCTTTTCAGAGCATTAAAACTTGGCCCCTCATGGGAAAATTTCAATGAAGAAATTGAATATTTGAATAATTTTGCTAAATTTAATTTATTCCCTTCTAATGTATTTTCTAAAATAGTATATAGCTTTCTTGAAAATAAATTTCGCCCGAGACAGCCTTTCATCAATGTCCCCAAACAAAGAGTTTATTTAAAAAATTCCATTTATTGGCCACTATACTGCGAAGCTGACAAATCTATTAAGCCCCACGTTGCACCGAACATTTCCATCAACTGAATTTATTTTTACCCCTACTAATAGTATGAAAATTTCCAACTTTTTCAGGCTTAAAGACATTATTTCCCACAGATTGAGATCCTCTATAGTTTACATGTATACGTGTACGGATTGCAATGTCCGTTACGTAGGCCAAACAGGTCTACAACTTCATTTGAGGGTTTCAAAGCATTTGGGTTTGTCATACAGAACTAATTTGCCATTGACCACGCCAGAACATTCGTCTATCCGATCTCATAGCTTGGAAAATGGCCACTCAATCTCACAAGACAGTTTTGAAATCCTGGCCTCAGCAAGTGACTCTCTTGATAGAAAGATCCTAGAAGTTTATATAATTTAATCATTT
>JABUQX010030829.1:12500-15000 GCA_015478945.1 Trachelipus rathkii
AAAAACATTCCTAATACCTAACTTATATATATATAATTATAATATATATGTAATATATATATTATATATATATATATATATATCACTACACTACTACATACTCACACTCACTATACATATCCACTCACTATATATATATATATTATATATATTATATATATTATAGAGAGTGAGAGAGAGAGAGAGAAGCACGCAGCGCACGCACGCACGCACGCGACGCGACGACGAGACGAGAGCGACGCAGCCGGCACGGCCAGAGCAGCCAAGCACGCAGACGAGAGAGAAGAAGAGCAGGAAGAGAGGTAGGTTAGTGATATTGAGTGAGTGATTAATCTTGGTTTTAGGTTTGAAGCAAATCCAAACCCTTCTCAAATCTCCACTACTCATTAAGCGATAAATTTTATGAACCAATTTTTTACCTTCACGTTCTAACACCCCGTTTTAATTGGTATTCACACGCTCTCACACTCACCCTCACGACACTACAACTACAATAAATAGAATAAATAAATAAACAATAAATAAATAACTAATAAATACCATACAACTACACCATCTCTACATTCGACACTCCTCTACACATCACTCACGCGCTCGCACACACGCGGCAGCACGAAACACCACTACACGACAGCCTACAACCCTACCATATAATGCCACCAAGCATAATATAATTTAAACTATATACAATCACTCACCACATCACCTCACTCACTCACCACACTCACTATATATAACTCACTCACTAGTCCACTACTATCTACCATCCCACTCACACATCACTCACATCATACTCACACCTATATATTATATATATTATATATATATATACTATATATATATCAGTGGCGCCTACCTTGAAGATTATACTTGGGTAGGAATGTATATATATATCAGTGGCGGATTCCTGCCCCCTCATCTACTCTCGCACACCACCACGCATGCCAATGCTGGAACTAAAAAAGCTATAGAAAATGGCTACTATCCTCTAAAACTATATTATATATATATAACTATATATCACTCACACCACTATCACACTATATATATATCATCATATAACCGTATATACATATATATATATACTACTATATATATATCACTTACTATTATACATACTACATCACTATTATAATATATATAACACCCCCCCTCCCTTGATAGCGGCTTTCCACCCGTCGAAGTGAGCTGCGTGAACAACTGTAAAAAATATATATATATATATCACCTCATATTCCATATATATTATATTATCACCCACCATACTATATATATATATATATATATATATATATAATATATAATATATACTATATATATCATAATATATAATATATATACCTATATCCCACATCCCGCATATAAATACACCATTCAAACTCCTCATATTTCAATATTACGGAGTTTCACTTTACTTGAACATGAAATCTATTCTCCTGGTCGTTTTGCAAAATTCTTCTATTATTAAATTATAAAAATTGTCTTTATTTTCACACTCGCTCTTCACTTCACAGAATAATTTTTTTTCTCTCGATTATTATGCGACACGCACTCGCGACACAACTCTACCTTTCATTTTGAGAGTTCCTCAAAATGTTTTAAGTTCTCTTGAAGACACGTTGAAAATGAGCGTTCACACTCCGCACTTGGATATTGGTATACCCGTCCTCACCGCAGCTCTTTTTATATATTATCAGTCTATAGAGTTCTCTCCTTTAAGGTGCACGTTTGAAATCTTATTCTCTAATAAATACTTAAGGATTTCGTCAACATGTGAATCTTTAGCAGACAATTTTTGCTTGAGTTGTGGGGTGGGCAATACAGGGAATTCCAGGAATTCGCAACCGTTGGGAAAAGTCCACAGTAAGAAAACGGTAATTTATATTTTAACGGATTGATAAAGCCTTTTGAAGGAAAACTGATTATTGTTGTGATGGTTAAATTCCTTCTCTCGCACATCTCCAAAAAGTTGGCACCCAAATTCAAACACTTCACTCTACACACACCACGAACATAAAAACGTCTCTTCTTCATTTGAAGCAAGGTAATTGTTATTCAAAATATTTGATTGATTATAGCTGTGTATTAAACGGCCTCGCACTCACACTCGCCCACACTCCGATTACCACCTCCACAAAAACACCCAAAATCGAAGAGCGCAGACGCAGCTATCCGGAGAACCTCACCACACGCGCAGGGGGGAATTAGGTCCTATCCATAGTTTTCCTCGGGAAGGCGGCCCGCCAGCACGACCACCACCGCCATTCACATCCGCTCCATCACGGTGTGGTATACCCCTTGGGGTATCTTCTAGTTAAAAAAGAAATTAATAGAAATGTTTCTATTATTTTAACGAGTAACCAATAAAAAGGTCTCTAAATAGGCTCTCTAATCATCTTACTATAACTATATTATTAACAAATAATTTTTTTTTTTTTTTTTAACTTTTTTTTTACCATTTTCCTAACTACAAAATTTTTTACCAGAATTCCAAAAATGT
>JABUQX010030830.1:0-7500 GCA_015478945.1 Trachelipus rathkii
GCTTCGTTTCGGTATAATAGGTGGGTGTTTAACCGTTTCGCATTATCGTGAAACGCTTTCGTTTTCGTGCGCCGCTTCATATATATATATGCCTAATTTTGCTAAATCAACTAATTTTAGATATTTAAAACCTTATAAATTAAATGTTATAGAATTCTCTTATATTTTATCTTTGATAAAGAAATAATTAGTTAATTACCATTTATTTATTTAACCACTGAAAAATAATAGCAATATTTAAAAATCTTACAATAAATGAATTTTGTCATTTTTTGTTTAAAAAAAATTCCTTCTTTAATTTACTAAAAGTAAGATCTTGAAACAAAATTATCATTATTATTTATAGTCAAAGCATGACTGTTGTAGTGTAAAAACATTAACATTTCTCCCGTTTCTGAGTTAATCCGATATTTTTAGGAGAATAAATTGATCCTATAATTCTGAAGAGTCTTTCACTTTCACGGAAAGGGGGCGAGCTTAAATATTTTCTAGCAAGGACACCCAAATGCTGAAAGGTACCCTTATTCGATGACCACCATTGTAAGGGACTTTCTGAATTTTTAATAAGTTTCATATTTTTATATTGGCTCATTTCTACTTTTATAACATCTTCAATTTTTTCAATCTATGTGTTTTTCTCCTTATGAATGAGTTTCTTTGCTGTTTTAAAGTCTTTCTCTTTAAATTCCGAAAAACAGCTTTCAAACTGAAGTTAAACTGTATCTTCATTAACACTTTTTCCGCCCTATTTTGTTGATAAATGAGAAGAATCGAAGATTGGTTTAAAGTAGTGGAAACTGTTTTCCTTTCTTATACAACATATAGCTTCGCATCCATTGCTTAAGAATATCTTCCACTTTTTTATTGTTATATTCATCCTCAAGGAATGTAGTTTTAATGCGTGGATCAAGATAGGTAGCAAGCACAAGATTCTTATCAGTAAGATAAATGCTAAATCTATTTTTTACTGAATTTTTCCATGCTGATACTGTAGACCCAAATCCCTCAAATAGTCCTTTTTTGACTCTTTTTCCAAAAAAAAAATTGCAAATCACTCATATTTGGGATTATTGCCGATGCCATTGATTCCTTGTGGCTCAATAAATTTGTACAATCAACAAAATTTTTAAGTATTTTTAGCAATTTTTCAAGAACTTCCCGTTGTTTCTAAGCATGCAGGTTTTGAATGATCACTGCAATATGAAATGAGAGCCGTCTTTTGCTCAAAAAATTTTGAAAGCATATGATACTGGCTATTACATCTGGTTTGTACCATCCTGAATAAATCTGTGCTGTGGTAAATTAAATCTAGTTTGTTATTCTTCATACTTGGCAATAGCTTGAGGCGAGTGATTAAAATGACCTACGATTTGTTTGCATATAGATATATTTTTTTTAACGTCTCTTTGTTCAAATATGTCATCATTGAGAACTAGTGTCAAAGAGTGTAAAAAGCAAGGTAATTCCTGGAATCCTGCTTGTGTAATTCCTGCAGCCATATGAGGTGCGTTATCCCTTACTATAACATGAATTTTATTAGCAGGAATATTGAATTCTTCCATAACATTTTGAAGACAATCACTTATATTAGATGCTGTGTGAGATACGTGAAAAGGTGAAACTCGAAGGATAGCATTTATATTCAATAGCTCCAATTATTACAAGCCTACAAGGCAAATATTTCACTGCTCACTTACGAGTTCACGGGTATATAATTATCAAAACATATTACATAACATGACTAACGAAACATTGCCCAATGTCTGCCTCACCATGACTGTCTGAAAATCCTAACATGATATCTTATGCTCTACGTAAAGATGAGCCTCTCAATCCAGTTTTCTTTAATTAAATAGAATTAAGGAAGAGCTGAAATTGAAAATCAATACGGCAGACTTCGAAATATTGTCTTTGAAATATCATAAAGATCGAATAAAATTATTTTCAGATTGTATACCAAAGAATCGGTCAAAGAATCGGTACAATTTTGCCGATTCCGATTCCGATTCCGATGCCGATTCCGATTAATCGTCCCATCACTAATATATATATATATATATATATATATATATATATATATATATACTATTTAAATATATATTTAGGTTTATATAATATATGTATATATATATATATAATATAATATTTTAATAATATAATAATATAATAATCAATATATAAAACTCTTCATATATATAGTATGTATATATATATAATAATAATAACAATATATATATCTATAAATATATAATATATTGATATATATTAAAAATATAAATATAAATAAAATAAAAAAATAACAAAAATATAAATATATATATATATATATATATATATATATATATATATATATATATATATATATATATATATATATATATAAATTTTATATATAATAATAATATATATATATATTTATATAATAATGTATATGTATATATGTAATAATATAATAATATATATAATATATATGTAATAATAATAATAATATATATAATATATATAATAACATAATATATATATATATATATATATATATATATATATATATATATATATATATATATATATATATATATATATTACTCAATGGAAGGAGCGTAGGAGTGTGCGACAATATTTAAGGTTAATATTATACGATTGCGATAGCTTATTTTGCAAACACAAAGAATTATTTTTTCCTTTTTTTTTTTAACTTTTTTGTAAATAATATTTACTCTCTTATTATTTGTATTGCGTTTGTGTTTGCTTGTATTTTTTTAGCATTTTTTTTTTTTTTTTGTATTACGCTGTATTTAATAGTGGTGTTTCAGAGGTGTTTCAATTAGTGAAACATTAGTTAATGATATATATATATATATAACAAAAAATAACTCTGAAATAATAATAATAATAATATGTATATGTAATAATAATAATAATATATATATAACTAATAATATATATATATAATAATAATATAATATATATATAATATATGTAATAATATATATATCTATATGTATATGTATATGTATATATGTATGTTATAATAATAATATATGTAATAATGTTATATATATTTCATATAATATATATAACTGTCATATATGTAAATATATATTTAAGTCATATATATACAATAATAATATATATAATAAAAATAATATATGATAGAGAAAGAGAGAGAGAGAGAGAGAGAGAGAGAGAGAGAGAGAGAGAGAGAGAGAGAGAGAGAGAGAGAGAGAGAGAGAGAGAGAGAGAGAGACAGACAGACAGAGGGAGAGTTGAAATGAACGCTCTGATTCACACTGTTAACAAATAATTAGTCATACCTTACTACACTTGGATTATCTTATTGACAAAGTTTAAATGCAAAATTAATTTCATTTCAATTGCGGATCCTAGGTAGAAATAACTTAGAGTTGTTCCCCTCCATGAATAGGGCAAGCCCCGCGAGGGTCAAACCTTAAAAAAAACAAAAAAAAATATTGAAAGAAATACTTCTAGGAGAATCACTTCCAACTAGGATTGCCGGGATCAGGAATTTTCCTCACCGCACCGCACCGCACCGCACCGCACCGCACCGCACCGCACCGCACCGCACCACACCACACCATATCGTGCCTCACCGCACCGAGGTAAAATTGTGAGCCTCGCCTTACCGCACCACATCACATCGCACCGCACTGTACCGCACCGCACCGCACCGCACCGCACCACACCGCACCGCACCACACATGGTGCATTGGCTAACCCTACTTCTTCCCATCGTAAATCATGCTGAGAAAGCAATTTAAATTTATTTGCTTTATGTATTATAGGATTCAACTTAGGTGTGTGTTTATGTGTAGGTGTGTATATGTGTGTGCTTGGGTGTAGATGTATGTGCTTGCTGTGTAAGTGCGCGTAGATGTGTTGATTTTGATGTATGTGTGTGGCTTGAGTGTATATGTTTGGGTGCGGACGTATGTGTGATGTGTAAGTTTGAGTTTATTTGTGTAGGTATATGGGTGTGGAATGTGGATGTATGTGTTAGGTCTGTAAGTGTGTGGGTGTGTATGAATGTGTGTGTGTAGGTGTGCGTGGGTGAGGGAATGTGTGTAGAGGTATGGGGGTGTAGGTGTGTGTGTGTGTGTTTGTGTGTATAAGTGTGTAGGTGTGCAAGTATGTGTGTGTGTGTGTGTAAGTGTGTGTGTGTGGGTGCATATGTGTGTTTGTATGTTTATGTGTATGGTGATTCAGATGCTCTCTTCCTCTATCCTATTATTCAGGATTTTAAATTTTTTCTACAAAAAAAACATTTCATTTTTTTTAAATTATATTTTATATTTTAATTTAAATCTTATTATAAATATTTAAGTATAATATTATATTATTATTGTTATTATTATTATTATTATTATTATTATTATTATTATTATTATTATTATTATTATTATTATTATTATTTTTATTATTATTATTATTATTATTATTATTATTATTATTATTATTATTATTATTATTATTATTATTATTAATCTTATTATTTATATTAAAATAAAATTTTTAACATTACATTTAAAATTAATTATACATTAAATTTTTCAAATTATTATTATTATTATTATTATTATTATTATTATTATTATTATTATTATTATTATTATTATTATTATTATTATTATTATTATTATTATTATTATTATTATTATTATTATTATTATCATTATTTAAATTTTAAAAATAAATTTAACGATAGTAATTATGTAATTTAATTTTAATATTACTTATTATAATTTAAATCAAATCTTATTATACTACAACCTAAATTAATAGTAATTAATTTTAATTATTAATAAAAAGAGAGAAGAAGAAAGGTTTCTATCTTGCCAGGCAATTGAGTGGCAAAATTTTTATTAGGAGAGCAAACATCTCGAATGGAACAAATGTTAGAACAATAGAACAATATGTTTAAGTAAAGGCTTGTGAACTTTTTTTATGAGTAGTTTTTTTTCCTGAGGAAAAAATATGTCAAAATTTTTTTGTTATAAATGTAAAGTTGGCTATTTTTTTATTATCTTCATTTCTTTATGAAATTTTCAGACTAAATAAGAGTAAGAAGGATCAAAGACCAAAGGATCGACACGGAAAATGATCGACAGGTTAGGTTAGGTTAGGTTAGGTTAGGTTAGGTTAGGTTAGGTTAGGTTAGGTTAGGTTAGGTTAGGTTAGGTTAGGTTAGGTTAGGTTAGGTTAGGTTAGGTTAGGTTAGGTTAGGTTAGGTGAGGTTAGGTTAGGTTAGGTTAGGTTAGGTTAGGTTAGGTTAGGTTAGGTTAGGTTAGGTTAGGTTAGGTTAGGTTAGGTTAGGTTAGGTTAGGTTAGGTTAGGTTAGGTTAAGTTAGGTTAGATTAGGTTAGGTTAGGTTAGGTTAGGTTAGGTTAGGTTAGGTTAGGTTAGGTTAGGTTAGGTTAGGTTAAGTTACGTTATGTTAAGTTAGGTTAAGGTAAGTTTTGTTGGATTCATTCGAGAAACTCTAAATAACCAGTTAGTTTTTTTTTTTTTTTTTTTTTAAACAAATGATGACCCCTTTTTCCTGTCGACTATTTGGGTATAGGTCTAAAGAATCTCTCTCCGACAAAATCGACAACAGAATCAAGGCCAATTAAATCAAATCATAGACATCAACAATAGAATAAACAATAAACATTCAATCAAATCAAATCAATCAATCTAATCTAATCACTCTAATCAATAAACAATAAACAATCAATCAATCAATCAATCTAATCTAATCAATCTAACCAATAAACAATCAATCTAATCAAATCAATCAATCTAATTAATCAATCAATCAATCAATCAAATCAACTTAACTAAGAAAAAGAATTGGCAAAAATATAACCAAACACCAAACCCACAAAACCAACAATACAAAAATATTCCGTAAAAAAAAAAAAAAATACCCAGTTCATACAGTCAACCACCACCAACCCACGAAGCCATCTGTTAACAAAACAACGAAATTCCCAAACCAAAAATAAAAAACAATGCAACATTCTTATGTCACACTATTCAAACATTAGTCACAAACTCACAAACCTTATTAACAGACAATATAATTAAATGGTTTAAAAGGTTGAAACCCAACCAAGAAGATACCCATTCACTCCTTTAGATGTATTCAATAATATTAAAAACCTTAAAACCTCACAAGAGGTAGGACTCAACCATATATCCAATATTTACTTCAAACACCTATAGGAACTAATGCTACCACAGCCCTAAAGCACAAATATTTAACTTTGAATGGTAAATCAAAACTCTACTACCTTTATTGAAGCATGCACATATAATTTCAATATTAAAACCAAACAAAACATCATCAATTTTCCTTAGGATTTCCTCCTTATCCCTCTATCAGGCTCACAACATGATTTTCGAGAAGGGCACTCTAACACCACTCTCCTAACTAATCTAATCCAACACATTCTAACCGGTATAACCCAATTTTCCACCCAACGTACCCTTCTTTTTGCAATAGACATCAACAAGGCATTTGATACAGTTTCCTATCACCTTTTAATAGACAAAGTCTTAAACACACACATAACCATCAAAGACCTCAAAAATAATAGCAAATTTTCAATACGTTCGCACAGCTAGATTCATCCAAGGAGAGCATTCCTCCCGTTCATACAAATTATATAATGGAGTTCCTCATGGTGCCATTCTTTCACCTACACTCTTAAACCTTTTCATGCGTGACCTCCCTCATATTTCTCCTTCCATAAAAAATTAATAGTTATGCTGATAACCTAACAATCACAGTTCAAAATTCCTAAATAAATATAACAAGCAAAGAACTGCAACAATATATAAACCAAATGGTTAACAATGATAACAATGAACAGAATAACTGCATGGCCTAAATATCCACTATTACCTTATTCATTCCAGACATAAGAGAATCTAACATCCACCCACCCTTTTCCTATCAAACAATAGACTCCTTCACAATAATCAACCCCCCCATCCTAGGTTTGCTATTTGATACACATATGACATTCACATTCCACATCAACAATATCACTCCAAGAGCCACACATAAATTAAATGCACTGAAAGCACCTACTGGAACAAACTTTGGTTAACATAAAGAAACTCTCTCAATTGTATATAGACAATACACCTTCCTCTTCCTAAATTAAGCGTCACCTACCTAGGCTCCCAAAACATCACAATCCAATGTTTAGAAATTAAAAACCGTGCATAATAAATATCTCAGGATAATAACAGCCTTCCTTCGATTCATACCACTCATCATCTACTAACTGAAACAAAAATTCTACCTTTATCTTAAGGGTCAATCTTGATATGATAAGCTGTCAATTTTACAGTAAATCACTCTCAGTAGATCGCCGCCTGCATCAAACATTACGACAATTCCCCCCCCCCACCCTCGTCTCGCACATAGAAGGAAAAAAAATCACACCAGCATTATATACTATTCTAACATATACAACATTCTTCCCCACC
>JABUQX010030830.1:27500-55316 GCA_015478945.1 Trachelipus rathkii
ATTATTATTATATATTATTATTATTATTATATTATATTGTATTATTAATTATACATTATTATTATCTACTATTATTATTATTCTGATTATTATATATTATTATTATTATTATTATTATTTTTAAAATCCAAGGACCAATTTTTCTAATTTGAAAAATTATTTTCATTGAGTTTTTTTCATATATTATATAATATATTATAAATATATATATACTATATAACTAATATAATACATTATAAAATAATGATATATAATAATTATATTATTATATTATATATCTATATATATATGTAGTATATATATTAATAATATATACTTATATAATTATATATAAATATAATATTGATATTTATATATATATATAATCATATATAATATATAATATAGGTATTTTGTTATAAAAGATATACATATTTATATTATATAAAAAATAATAATAAATAAATATTTATTTATTTATTATCATTTACTATATATTTATAATAATAATAATACTCTAGGATGTACTTGAGAATCATCACCATGTTCACCATATACTCACCCTAACCCACACAATCTTGTGGAGTTAAATCTGGTCGAGTAAAGAAAAACATTTAGCTAATATAATATTAGAAATAATAAATATGAACTAAAATTATCTTAAATTGCGTTATGATACTTTTTTTTTGTACACCATTTAATATTGATATTGTACTTATATATTATATATAAAAATTTGAGTATAATAACTATATATATATTATATATAATATATATATATGATATAGTATATATATATAACTTAAATTTCAAAAATTGTATGCCAATAATTGGCACTTCACTTATAAGATAGTTTCCAGGTATGACTATAGCTATTTTTCACTTTTAATTTTGACCATAATAATATTATATACAGAATATTATTACAATTTTTTTTAAATTATAGCATATAATTATTGAAAGCACATGTTTGTTTGATTTATTACTTTCCTTCGATTTCTTTCATTGTGACAAAGCTAAAAAAATTCTTTACACTCAGGGACTACGGACGCTGAGAAGGTAAAATAGCCCAAAAAGCTTACGTTCGAGAGTTGATTTACCATACGATGTGTGCTATTTTACTAAAGAAAATTTGAAATTTAAAAGAAAAATATTTTTAAAGAATTATATTGTCTTTAGTAAATTTCGTATGATAAGCGGAGATAAATGTACTTTTGGAATAGGAAGAAGATAATATTTATGATTTATTGTTAATAATAAAAAAGAGTAATTCATGGAAAAGGAGGCTTTTAAATTTTTTCATATACTTTGATTGAGTATAGTATCTATTTCTCTCTCTCTTCTCTCTCTCTCTCTCTCTCTCTCTCTCTCTAATATATCATATATATATTAATATATATATATAATAGTAAATATATATAATATATTATTATAATATATATATATATATAATAATATATATATATTAAATATTATTTTATATTATATATTTTATATAATTATTATACATATATATATATTAATAATATATTAATAATTATTATACAATATATTAAATATAGTATTATTATATATTAATATATATAGTATTTTTATAATTTATATATAAATATATATAATTAAATATATATACTATACTTATTATAAATATAATATATGTGTTTAGGTAATTATATTTTATAATATACATATTATAACATATATATTTATATATTATGGATTTGTTATTAATATAATTTATATATAAATCATATTTATATTATTATTATTTATAAATATATATCTGTTATATATATTTAATATAATATATTATTATATATAATGTTCCTTTTCTTATTAAAGATTATAATATTTAATTATATAATAAATAAATATATACTATATAATAGTATATAATATATATATATTATAATATATATATATGATAATATATAATATATATGTGTAAATAATATTATAGTATATATAATAGTTTATTACATTATTTTGTATATATAAATTATACTATATATATAAATTATTAAATAATAAAAATATCTATAACATGTATATATATAATGACCTAATGTTGAGAGATAAAATTTTATAATTCTTCTCCTGCACTTGCCTATGGTTTTATACTTTGATTATAAAGTTTTAGATTAGATATCCTTTTTATTTTCGTGAAATTTGTATCATCGTAATATATTTTATGTCCTTGGCAACATAATTAACTTAAAATTTTTTTAAATTTTTATGAAAGCTGAATGAGTTTCATTCGGTAAATAGTAACAAAGTAAAATTCATTACCTATTGTATTTAGCATTCATAAGATATATAATTTGATAATAATATAAATTATATTAATTATTATGTGCATATCAGTAATATCTTTAATAAAGTAAGTTTGTGTGGTGTGGTGTGTGTGTGTGTGGTGTGTGAAAGAAAGGAGTGAATACTGATTAAACATATAGCCTCTCCTGTGTAAGATGGTAGATTAACGCTAAGACGAGGTAATAAAAATTGGATGAGAGAGTAGATGACGAGAATGTAGTATAAAGGAAGAGAATAAGAGAGAAGTAGAGAGGGGAGAGAGAGTGGGTAGATGTAGAGAATGAGAGAGAGAAGAGAGAGAAAGATGTCAGAGAAAGAGAGAGAGAGAGAGAGAAAGATCAAAAGAAGATGAAGAGAGATTCGAAAGACAATATTTAAAAGAAGATAGAAATTAAACCAATATCAATGAGGGTGATAAGGCGTAAGGTTAAAATTAATGAAGTTGGAGTTGATAATCATAAGGTGAAAATTAATGAAGTTGGATTTGATAAGCGTAAAGTATCATTTAATGAAGTTGGAGTTGATTAGACATAAGGTGAATACATTCTGACCAAGGTTAGAAATAAAAATATGAAAAAACATGACATCTAAAAATAAGATAGTTAGCAAAGTGTTTGATATATTTGGTATGTTTAATCTTAGGATGTTAATGATACCCATAAATGGAAATTGAAACAGTATTAGCAGTGTACGGGTGTAGGGTGATGTATATCATCTCTATCATAGTATTATATTATATATAATAAATATTCATATAAATAAATTATTATTAATACTATAATAATTATATATTATATTATAATACTAATAAAATTTAAATACAGATATTAATTATTATGTATATATATATATATATTATATATTTATATATATATATATTATATATATATATGTATATATATATTATCTATTTATTATCTATATATTTAGTATATATAAAATATATATTTATTTATATCTATATATATATAATACTATATTATATAATACATATAATAGATTATTTATAATACAAAGTTATAGTTATATTAATTATATACCTATTATTTTTGAAATAAGTATATTATATAAGTATTAAAATAATACTGTATATATAATTTATATATTATTATATTATTAATAAATTTTCAATCTAATTAAGCAATATTTTATGAAATATATAAATAAATATATTTATATTGAGTAATATATATATATATATAATATAATAATATCATTTATATATAATAAATTTGAAGATATATATAATATAATATATATTATAATTTATAAATCCATAATATATATATAGTTAAATTTATATATATATACAAAATGTATATATATACATTATTATATTATATACTGTATATTATATATAATGAGAATATATAATAAAAAATATATATATATATTATATATTAGTATATATGTTTAAATAAAATATATAATATTATATATATTAATATAATGAAATAATAAAATACTAAGTTATATTCTATATATATAATATATTATTATTTATAAAATTTATATATATATATAATATAAAATAATGACAGAAAAAAAAAAATGTGATTAAAATATATTAATATATATATAATTAATAGATTTTAGTAGTATTGTACTAAATATAATATATATAATATATATATTAGTATATTAAAATTAAATAATCAATATAATATTATAATATATATAATAATATATAATATATAATATATATAATATTAAATATATATATATATATATATAATAATAAATGTATCTATTAACATACATGCATACATAATACATACATACATACATACATACAACATACATACATATATATTGTTTTATATTATTATATATATATATAAATAATATATATATGGTAATATAATATTATTATATTTATATAGTGTCCAAATATTATATATAATATATCTGTTATCTCTATATTATAAATATTATATACATATATTCTATATATATATTATATATATATTTATCATATAATATATATATAATATATAATATATATTTATATATATATTACTATATAATATCTAAATAATACTAACAACAACTATAGAGAGAGGATAGTGAAGAGCAAACTACCTACTATGATCGCGTCATGAGAAGATTTATTTAGCGGTAAAATGCGTATATCAACATCACTCGGATAACAGAAAGAAGGTAGAGAGTAATAACATCTCTACCACGAAGAATGCCCAGCTCTCACAGCCCCCTTTATACCCTCAAGTTAAAGCAATATAATATATATTATATTATTAAGTATGGCACTACAGTATCCATATATATATATTAATAATAAGTATTAATTATTTATTCAGTTTAACAGCATAGTAGCTTTTATAAAAGCTTTATATACTACAATATACATACATATTTATATATTATTCTATATTATAGCTTTATTATTATATATAATAACTATATATACTTATTATTATATATACTATATAATAATTGAATAATCATATACTAATATTATATATATTTATATTATATATTTACTCACTATAAATATTATAAGCATGATGATCATTAATAACATATCCTATTATAGATATATTATTAATAATAATAATAACTAATATGTATCATTAAAAAAAATGGCTTCTCTTTTAATTAATTGTTTCCACAATTATAACAATTATATTTACAAATGTTTTTTCAAGTTCAAAATATTACATGTACATTGTACATATATAAATATATATAATAATAATATGAATTTATGATATATATATAATATATAATAATTATTATATATATATATATTATCTATAAATAAAATATAATATCGGAAACTTATTAATACTTTATATATATCTATATATATATATTATAATAAGACAGAAATTTAGAGTTTAGACTATATGATATTAACTACTTATATAGTATGAATAATATTTATATATATATAATAAGAAATAATAGCGTAATTTATTATTATAGATATAACGTATAACATACTATAAATTTTTATTATATGTATTATAATTATATATATAATATATAACCGAATGACTTCACATTTGTACAGTATTTAAAAATGTGGTGATATTAATTGGTATATCATATAAATTAGCTATTTATTATATCTGTACTAAATATTATATATAATATTATATAATACAATAATAAAAAACCCAGACTACTATATATTATATAAACATTGTGGAAGAATAACAACTAATTAACAATAATAGTACCATTTTATGCTTTCATCTCTGAATTTGAAATGCTGTAATGTGAATAGTGAATAAAATCAAAATTTTGAACATTATGATTTTTTTTTTTTAGCCGGCAATACGTTTCTCCCACCTCTAGCTAAGCTATTGCTTTAGCAAAATATTTCATTAAGGAAAGTTTTATGAAAAAAAATATATTCACTTTTAATCTACAACAGTTGCTCATTTTTAATTCATAAAATAATAATCAATTAATAATTCTAGAGTAATAATAATAAATACATAATAATATAATTTAATCTATATATGAGAGAGAGTAATAACATATAAATAATATATAATAAGATAATAATCTTAATAAATACAATAATTAATAATTATAATAGTAGTATAATAATAATATAATACATAACATTAAGAATAATAAAAATAATAATAAATAATAATAATAAAAAGATAATAAACTTATATATATTCATTATATCTAATTAAAATTATATTGTTCAACCATGACATAATAATAAAATATAATGCAATATAATAATTAAATAAAATAATTCGTCATAATATAATATAATAAATACATAATTAAGCCTGACGATGATAGATACACGATAAAACTTTTAGTACTATATTACTAAGTAATAAGCATTAGAAATATAGAGATAATAATAATACAATTAAATATATAGTAATAATAAAATCACATAAATATAATAATAAAAATATATAATTAATAATGAAAGGACTCACAGAAGTAATTTATCTGTAAATGAATTGTCTTTCTTATCGAATGTCTTATAATATTATAATAATAACAAATCAATATGGTCTAAAATACTAATAATAATGAGATAAACCAAATATACATTAATATAGATCAATAAAACATATAATATTATAATCTATTAAAATAATAATGAATAATTTTTGTTAAAACTGATACTTTTAAACTTTAAAAAAAAAGTCCATAAAATCTGAAATCCATTCCAGTCAAATATATGTATATAGTAAAACATTGGCAAATTCCTATAATGAACAGTATTAGTATCATTATAACAAGAGACTCATAACACAAACACTCTAAACATAACATCACACATCTACACCTAACACAAGCAAAGTCTACACAACTTTCACTACCCATCACATTATATTAATATAATTAATAAATAAACATATAGATATATTATTTATATATTAAATCATATATATATTGTAATATATATATAATTTTTGGTATTTATATTATTAATATATATATATATATTATATAAATATAATATCATAATTATATCATAGAATTTCAATTAAAAATAACTGATGCATAATTTAAGACCCTAAAAAAAGATTAGATTCAATTTTTGGCAGTTGTTGTGAAGAGGCCAACCACAATGGACAACTGAAATCCACGGAAGTTGAGTGGAATCAGTCCAGATCTAAATAAAAAAGCTTGACATATTTAAATGCAAAGCATTTGTCATTCAAGATATAGGAAGAAAAAAGAAGATACTTGAGTTTCAGATTTGCCCTATAGACACAAGAAGGAAAAACATAGTGGTTAGACTTGGGAATTGAGAGAGGGATTGAGAAAATATTAAATTGTGTGAAAGGTTATTAAATCTCTGCTCAATGAAGTAGGTAGTATCTATAGAGCAAAACACACAACTAGAAATTTCAAAAATACTAAACACCTTTTAATAACAATTACACACACACACACACATATATATATATATATAATATATATTATATATATATATTAGACATATAATATATATATATAACATATATATAATATATATAATATATATATATATTTATATATATAGATTATATCATATATTATATATTCAATATATAATTCATATATATCTATATATATAATTTATATAAATATGTTATGTTTATATATATAATATTATATATATTATATAATATATAATAATATGTTATATATTATAATAAATATATATAATATAATATATATCATATATATATAAAATATAATATATAATATACAATATATATACATATATATATATATATATATATATATATATAGAATAGGTCATTGAGAGCGTGAGAGATGATATGGCAAAAATTATTACTTTTTACCCGTTAAAGAAGAATTGTTTTATGGAACTACCTTACATATACGTTCAAAACTCCGTGGAAAGACGAAAGAACTCACTGGGATGGTGTTAAGAATTTCATTGAAGCTTTTGTAGTGTCTCAAGGCGTATCGAAGCTTTTCAAAGAGCCTAACTAAATACTTTGATTTCTAAGCTAATCTCTTTTGGTATGTTTTTATTATCTATACCTCTATATAATTCTATATTCTTTATTCTCTATTCTATTCTCTATATTCTTTATTCTTTAACCCTCTGATTTCCTTTCAGTCTCTCTGTAGTAGCTGTTGTAGACAGCCATTGTTCATTCTTTTAACTTATCACTATAGTTACTTTTCATTTTTTTAACTTACCAAAATTCGTGTTTCAGAAGGTTTTGCTCTAATATCAATTCTATATTTATTTTTTATAATTGGCTTTTGTCAGTAACTTTATAAACTATCCACTCAATTTTTAAACACCCTTTGTCCATTTCCATTTCAAAGGCCACCCCACACAAATAAAAATGGCTGAAACTGGGAATATGACTTTAAACCAATTGGTATATAATATTACTCATCTTTTTCTATTGAGAACCTAACAAAATACTCAGAACAAATACCAATTCTACTCATACCAAATAATCTTTTTCTATTGAGACTAACATGGATGTTTGCTATGCCTTATGCAAATTATAATTTTTCTAGTCTATCTACCTACTGGACATAGTCCTCCACTCAACTCTAAAGTTCTTCCAAAGTAAACATAAACCTTCTTCTTTCCTATCTATCTATCTATCTATCTATCTATCTATCTATCTATCTATCTATCTATCTATCTATCTATCTATCTATCTATAATAATGTTTCTCTCTTACTAATAAGCATCTAAGGAGTCATAGGTATACTTATCTTTCCTAAACTCCTAATCTACATATCATTTCACATAAGACATATATCTAAAGGACAGTCATGTAAAAAAAATTACTATACTTATGTTCCTATAAAATTTCATATCACAGCTGGATTTGCTTGCTCAGTTTGAGAAGGGGTTCCGTTCAAACTTGTCTAGACTTGTGAAGGCCATGGATTTCGCACCACCAATTTATAACTCTCTCCAATCTCTTTTCCAATCATATACAAACATACACACTGGATTTTGGATCTTAGGTTAGGATGATAACAATATAGAACATTGATATGCCCAAATTTTGAGACTCGCTACGAAAAGTGTCATAAAAGTACGATATCTACACTTTTATATTAAAAAAAGTATTTAAAATTAAAAGGAAACTTGTGAAGTTCAAAACTCAAATCTATATGTACTTTTTAATGAAATATCTACAAAAAACAAAATTTCTTTTTTTTCTTATCTATACGACAATTACAGTAGATAATGTTATACTAAATAAATTAAATTTTTATTTTAGAGTTTTGAAACTACTTATTTAGCTTGAACGATCAAATAAACTACAATCATTTACTTAGCTAACACCCAATATAACCTTAACTTGAACCTTTTTTAACGTCGAACTAACCTAGTCAACTAGGACTTAAAACCTGGCTAAGGCGCACAAGAAGACGACTGACGCTTGCATGTATTTACAGTTATTTGTTCTGATTTTTAGTTCGGTACCATCAAAAGGAAGTAGAAAAAGTATAGGTTATTTGCAAAAAAAACTTTTATTGAGAACTCAAAAAGTTCTCTGACACGATATTTGCAATCAACAGGGCAGATACTAGACGCAGCGGTGAACACGTATGACCATCAGCACCAATGTACTCTCAAAAAAACAAAACGAAAAAAAAAAAAAAAAAAAAAAGAGAAAAAAAAAAACAAAAAAAAAAATAAAAAAAAAAACAAAAAAAAAAAAAAAAAAGAAAAAAAAAAAAAAAGTTAGGAAAAACAAAAAAAAAAAAAAAAAAAACAAAACAGTCGTTACTATAGTATATCATTACTTCTATAAATTATTACCAACGTCTATATCTCTGATAACATCTTCGTTCATAACACTAATAAAATTATATTATTTAAGCGTGCGATTCCGCGTCTTGCTTTGTCCTCAGGGGCTCGGAAATAACGACACAACTCGCAAATGTCCATGCTTCGCTTCGCTTGCCTCCCCGACCACCCGCCACACCCTTCCCATAACAACTCCAAGTCTTCGCTATAACAATGAGCACGCGCCCAACGATCACAAGGCATGGTTAATCGTCATTGAGAGCCTACCGGGCCGCCTCCGCCCCATCCGACACGCAATCAACGAGTTCCTACCACTTGACCGTCTATCGATGGCACATAGAGACATTAACAACGGATAAAACAAAAAAAAGGTGTACGGAAAAGGACTCTGGTAAATCCATTCGTACTCCAAAAAGAACAAGCCGTGAGAAGGAAAAGGACAAAAGAAGAAATTCTTTAAAATCATAAAGTCTGAAAAAAAAAAAAAAAAAAAAAAAAAAAAATAAAAAAAAAAAACCCAAAAAAAACAAAAAAAAATTAACTAAGACATGCTTTCCCTCCATTCCACTTTCCAATGTCAGAAATGAGACTAAACTGAAAATTTGAAATTCAAAGCATACTTTCTGCAAACCTTATTCGCGCTTTAGGTACTTTTTTTTTTGTGTCTACGCAACGTTTTGTTGCTTAGAATAGAAGAGGAAAATTGAATTATTTCTAGAGAGGTAAATCTAAATTACCCCTAAGAACTTAATTATATATATTATATATGTTAGTATATATTACTATCATTATAAATGACACTTATATGATATAATATCATATATAATATTATTATCTATATATATGATATATATATTAGATATTATACCTATATATATATATATATATACTACTAATATATATGCATAATATACTATAAATACCGTAGTATACCTGTATTTACAAATATAATATATATATATATATTACATATACATAATACTAATATAAACAGTATAATATTATATATAACTAGATATATATTAATATATAAATACTATATTAATGGAGCTCAAAATACAAATATGGATAAAGTTTCTATAAGTGACATTAATATTTCTATTATTATTATTTTACTATCTCCCACAAGGCCATCACTAGTAGGCCGGGCCTGATGGCCGACAAGGGGAACAAGAGGGCCTGAGGGACCCGTTTTCATACCCCCGTAGGGGCAGAGGGCGGAGTGAACCCCGCGACCACCCAAAATACCAATAACAACAAGAGCGCCGAGGAAGATGAGGTAATCATTTGTGGTTCAAAATCTTCCTGAGGACCCTCCCCGGAGATTCGAGTTAAGGGTGGAAAAATTTAGTCCTACCCTGTTCTTCTCCACGGAAGGCCGAGGAACCCCGATCTCCTGCCATCGGAGTGTCGCAGTAAATTTATTGGCTAATTTTTATACCAGCTAAGTGGGGGCAGTTACCCAAATATTAAGTTTAAAAATAAATTCATCTATACAATAATTATTCAATCAAACTATTTATTATATATATATATACTATACTATAATATATATATACTATATATAATATATATATATATATATATATATATATATATATATTATATATATATAATATAATTAATATATATATATATATATTTTATATAATATAATACTATATATATATATATATATATATATGCAATTCTTTTCAACAACGGTGTAGCGTCACCCAAGAAGTCTAACAGAAATAAATTGTCACGGCAATTTGTAATTTTATATTAATTATATCTAAAAATATTTCACCAGTTCATTAGAAAATAATTACATTTAATATTAATATTAATATTTTTTCGATAGAATATTAAAAATAGTAAGTGATTATTAATTACTAACGTATTAAAAACAATTTTTTCTATTACTTATTAAAAAATACATATACTAATATATTAATATATAATATTTTATTATACGTAATATTTCAATTTATTTGGTATTATATTAGTATTATACTATATTATATTACTACTAGTTATATGATTATGTTAAAGGTATCTAAAGCTCAAGCAAGCAATGTAGAAGCTTATACATATCAGAGACGGGAACAACAGGGAGGAGACGTTTTCACCAATACACCAGAGGAAGACGTGGCGCAAAACCCCGCGCGACAACCCAGGATACCAGATTCGGGGGACGGAAGACCCTCCCCGGAGGGGGGGACATTAGTCCTACCCCGTAGTTACCCGGAAGGCGAGAGACCCGACTTCCTTGCCATCCAGTGCGGAGGAATTACGCTCCATAGCTGACTCATAGCATCACCTTGCGTGGCCTATAACCTCTACTAATAATTTCAAGAAAATATTAAAGATACGCTCATAATCGGATTTTCTCAGTGACTAGAAAAGACCACCGCAAAACGGTTAACTAATAATTAAGAATCCGTCTTACATCTAATACCATAATCTTAATCTATCAGACCAAGTAACGAAATTTTTTTTAAATTATTTATTATTTTTATCTCATTTCTTATATCTAATAACTTAGGAAATGTTGAATGTTGGGTTTACGTCATCTTAACCTAAATTCTTAAATGGCATGTTCATATTGCCTGAATTTTTATTTTTTTTCTTTTATTTTTTATTTGAATGTAAGTGCGAGCTCTCCTGTACTCCACTTTAAGCGCCAATAGAAACATTTCAATAGAATTGGCTAGTTCCGACATCAAGACAATGATATTGACTAGCTTTAATAAGTCGTTGCATTAAAACGTAAGCTGGTTTTTTTTGTATGGAGAACTTGATTTTTTTCGCGTTCTCCGTTAGAAACGATATTATCATAACTTTTCTCATAATTCATAAAATAATAAAAACGCCAAAATAAAATTTAATAAAATAAAATATACTAGAACATGATGTATTTAAAACACCAAAAAAATATAAAAATATTTACGTTATATAATTCTTCTCTCGTACAAATATATAACCTAGTATTACTATAATATTTTAGAATAAATGAATTGAATTTTTTGCTTATTAATGATTAAAAATAATTACTATAATAATATAATATTTAAGTGACCTTAAATAAAATATAGACTATAGCGGGTACTAATTTACATGTAAGCATAATATGCGTAACTACTCTAAAGTTTAAATTATAATGATAATATATATATATACTAAATAAAATAAAATTAATTAATTTTTGTTGTTAAATTAATTATAACCATTATTTTATTTTATCCATTTATAAACATTCCATCTGGCAATAATGAAAATTGGAAAATTGTGCAAGAGACTTTTCTTTGCAAAAGAGTTAATTTATTCTTATATAATAATAAACTTCTTTTCATATTGAGCGTTTATAGTTTAATTTAATAACTATTGACATTTTAATACTTTTTTTTTTTAAACTATAATAATTATAAAAGAATTATTTATAACTAAAGTAATATGTTACTGATAAAAAAAATATTACCGACTTTTTTTAACTATCTAATATAGTGACCCCTATTCTATAGATAAATCATGGGCAAACTAAGCTATAAATAAAGATACTGTACCAAAAATAAATAGATAATACGCTCAGATAAAACATAAAAGCATATAAGACTTGAATACTCTTTTACTTTAGAATTACTTACGTATAAAAAAAATACGAAATTTTTATATTTTTCTTGAATAATGTTCGTTGTATTTAATACCTAGGTGTATAGTTATGTGTTATTTAGTACGTTTCTAAATAAAACTAACAATTATTATATAATAATTAATTAGTAATTTATATAGCTTATTCATTTTAGTCTAATAATAATATAAATAAATTAATTATCATTACGTAAATAAAAAGTATCTAATATATTTATTTAAAGGCCTTTCACTAGTTTTTTTTTGTTTTCTGTTTCCTCAATAACTTTAAACTTCAACCTTTCAATTATAATATATACACAATAAACTATAAATTTGATAATTAATTACCATATCTATATACTACTGATAATGTATAATACTATTACTATTATTTAGTAATACATTCGAAATATATTTATATTAATTGATATATTATGTTTTGATATAGTTATTATAACTAAAAAACTTCAATTCAATGTATATACATTTTTAAAATATATTAAGGAATAATTATTATAAAAAAATTAATTTTAAATATATCAATTTTAAACATGTCTTATATATATTATTATGAACTATTTTATATTAATCGATGCCAAATTGGGCGATCCATCTTTCCAAGCAGAGAAAGAGTCTTAAAGAAATTTTCCTTTTGCCTTTTATTTCCATACGAACAAACTTGATAATTTAATTTAAAAGTAAATTAGGAAAATACAATAAAGGCCAAAATTTTAATTAATAGAACTAAAAAAATGTTCTGGATCTATGGCAATCGATATTTGTAATATAAGTGAAATGCTGATTATCTAGACCTGTATCCCTAACTGTTAAAATCATGTAATCGCGTTAAATGAAATATAATTTCATTTATAATACCTATATTAAATTGCCAAACACTTAAATAATACTTTTGAACTATACTTCAACTGTCAACTAACAAATCCTATAAATTTAAATAAACATAAATATATATATACTTAAATTATAAAAAATTTATAGTATCATCTATTAACACGTATAAATAATTAATATGGAACCCTCTCCTTCGAACCACCGTACTCAATACCAAATGAACCTGAAAAATAAAATATGAAAACATTATTATCTATGGATAAAAGCATTTATAGTTTGATTATTATGTGCTTATTAAAATAACAAATATAATTGAAAGTTTTTATTTTGGGGATAAATAAAAACCATTTGTCGTGGTAATGTTTTTGCGTTCTTTGAATCTGTAATAAAATATTAGTTAGTAAAAATTGTAATTACGTAATATTATATATAGTATATATAATTTATTGTTATAATTATAATTTGATAAGATAAGCGTAGTTATACCTCTCATAATCTAAATACCTACTAGTGCATGATACATAAATTTTACATAAGATCCCAGTACTAATTTATCCTTAATACTTATTATTCTGTTATTGATACGAACGAATAAATTTTATTCACCATTATTATATCATTACACTTAGATTATTATATATATTTTATATGAGAATATAAGAATTTCTCTAGATGTATAATAGCATTTAATAGGATATATATAGTTAATGTCCCATGGATCCTTTTTTTTACAATGCCTCACGTAGTTATTTAACTTAGAGACGGCAGTCCCCCATATCCTTTAACAACCATATATCCAACTCTCTGGAAGTCTTAAGTCACTCAAAACAATATTCTATCTTATAAGCCGAATTTGATTTTACTTTTATTTTTTTCTTTTTTTTTTTTTATATGTCTCTTTAGTTCCATCGAATAAATATTCATCTTTATAATACACATAACAGCTTTATTTCCCCCTTAGGGGGGCTCCCGAGCCAGACGGTTGACAGAGGGGGGACGTTTCTAGTACCCCGGAGCGGGTTCATCATTGTCGAGAGGAAACCCCGCCGACACCCCAAAGACCTAAGAATTGTGTCGTTGGGTTTCCCGGCGAGACATCCCCATGCGAGGGGTCCGTAGCTGTACCCTCCCGCCGTTTCCACACGGGAGCCGAGAGACCCCGACTATGCCCATCTTTTTGCGCGTTACGGCCTAGGCTATTTTGCCCTTTAAAGGTGAAAGGATACCAAAGTGTTTGACGAAGTTATAGAGAATTATTCTTTTTTTCTCTTTTAACTAAATAGGATATTCCTAAAATACCATAGTGTTTAAACCGCAAATAAAGGCAAGAGAGTCGGGTCTCTCGGCCTCCCGGTGGACGCCGGGGGGGACTAATCCCCCCGCTATACCGTGGGATTGGTCTCCGAAAACCCCCGCTCTTTGGGTCTTTGTACGGTATCGCGGGAGTTTGCTCCGACCTCCCCTCCGGGATATGAAAAACGTCCGTCCCCCTCTGTCTCTCTGTCGGCTCGAGCCCCCAAATGGGGAAAATAAAAATAATTTTTAAAATAATTTCGATGAATAAGCAAAAAAAAAAAAAAAAAAAAAAAAAAAAAAAAAAAAAAAAGTTAATTCCCATCCTTAGAATTTTCGGCTGATTCCAAATATAAATTTGTTTTACTGTAGACCTGCCGTTTTCCTTAGTTACCTGTACTGTGAGCCATTAAGAATTACTGACCATTCCCTATTATATATATATATAATATATATTATATATTAGTCATATATATATATATTATATATAGTAATACGTATCATACTCTTCATACTTCTACCCTCTTTACTCTCCATATGTAATATATATATTAAAAATCATATACATAATTAATTATATCTTAACTGAATACACTCAAATATTGATCATTATCATACTTATAATTTTTGAATCTATCCGTAAAAGGAAGATTTGGATATATCTAAGATCTTCTAATCTTATTTCATAAGACTATACGGTCTTCTGCTAATTATTGGAAGTTTGTGGAGTGCTTAATATTATATATTATCAATCTTACGGTATACTAATAAAGTGTGGTGTGCGATCACTCTAGTACTCGGCGCAGACTCTCATACTATATATTTAACAAACACTTAAATTTGGCAGGTAAGATAAAATATGTGAAGGCCACAATACCATAAAATTGCTTTATTATCCAAAATAAATTAAATTTTATTTTTTCTAAAGCAGTAAAAATTTTAATATTATATACCTATATATAGATGAAATATTCTCTCTTTCAGTCATGTAATAAGGTCCAAGGTCCAGATATATTAATAATTACACTTATAATGTATATATTATGATATATTTAATAATATTTATTATTATAATTTATAATTAGTAATAATATATTTAATCTTTCCTGTATCTAACATTAGAAATCTTAGACTAGATTAATTCCTTAGTTATATTTTAAAGTTATATTATTAATGAATAATGATATATTGTTATTTTAATCATTTAAGTAATATTAAGTAATTTTTTAATTAAGTAGTGTGGTGTGAATATCTATATACTTAATATAGCGTACGTCTCTTATATGCCTGTCTAGTCATTACACCTTTGTTATATTTATATAATTATGTTTTTATATATGTTATTATTTATATTTATTATGATTCTATTTTACCCTAAGTATTAATCTCATATATATATACTTCACTACATATTAATATATATCTCTACTTATACTAATGACTTGTATATATATATACCTTATACTATACTATAATCGTACTCACTACTTAAATTAACATTATTTAGTATTTACTCATATATAAATATATACTTATTTTATTATAGTAATTTTATTATTTAATCTGTTTTGATATATATATATTATATACACATAATCTGATACATAGTAGAGAAGATCGCGGCAGAGATATCCAATATTCATTCATGAAGAGCAAGTCAGACAGAAAATTGATATCCCTCTTGGTTGCTCACCGGATTTTTCAGAAGGAGTTTCTCTATATTACTATGATACCTGTTTAAATACATTGTATATTGTATTGGTGTGATATAACTGATTTTGGTCGTAAGCTGCTTATCGGCTGTTCCCTAGCGACACCCCAAATGGGAGTTGCCCTCGCGATTAAGCTCCTAAGTCAATCTTGCTCCTAAAACCTGCGGTAACGCTGTATTGCGTATCGAGGCTTAAAACTCTGGACTGTGCTGAACGTATTTATGGGCCTAATCTCCGTCGTCTGAAAAATATGAAAATTATCGTAGAAGTACTAGAAATCTAAAATGAATATAAGAGGAATGAGTATAGTAGCATACGATCCGTACACCGTGCTGGATTCAGTACCACATTATTGTATCAAATATATACACATTGGTCTTAATATATGTTTAGAGCCTTAGATCTTCGCAAATTATGAAGGTATAACTCGACTATACGGGTGTCCGAAAGTAATAAATCAGTGGCGAAATTGTAGATAGTACATAGAAGAAGTCGAAAGAGCCTAAGCTCGAGAGTTTAAATATGGTCAACCGGACCGAGTTATGGCCGTCGGTGCCGCTTGTCCTGAGTTCCTTTTAAAATGGTATATCAAAAAATCTTAGACTGTTAAGAGTCTTCAAACCGATACTTTATCCCAATACTAACTTTGAGACCCCTATTGAGTGAAGGTCCACCAGCCTGCCTGAATGCCAGCCCCCCCGCGCGAAACCGGACCCGCGCGCTCTGCGCCCGCCAGCGCGAATCCATGCGAAAACCGTCGCTGAGAACGCAACTATTCCTGTTTTTGCGCTCAGTGAACATTTTTGTATTTCAGAGGTTTAATTTACATCTACCCACTAAGCAGTTAATATCAGTAAATTATACTTGCCCTCTAGCCCCTCCTGAGAGTTGATTCTATGATTTCAATGTCATTCATTTTTTTTTATAAAAATTTTAGTTTACCATAACCCTTAAAGCAGCGTTAAAATCGTCAAATCAGGGTAAATCACAGCAGACAGCCGCCCTACCCATCTTGTAAATCTAATTTGATCAATTGATTCGTCAATACCTTTTTAGTTAAAAATTACTGTCACAAACCCTCAAGAGCGTAGAGAGTACATAAATCTAGTAATCAGGAATAGCCTCTTCGCCCATCCACCCTCTACCCATCCCTTGATCGATTTTTCGGTTCAATTTTTATAAAATTGTCTATGTCTATCCATACCCCTGACAACAGAATGTCAGTAAATCAACTACCCTCCTAGCTCCTCACCCTCCGAGTCTATTATCATCAAGATATATTTTTCTTAGTATAAATAATTCTTGAAAGAGCGGGAAAGAAACACGACGTTTATTTAACTTTGTATGAACAAAGTAGCAAACTACAATCGTTGAAATATAAATTTTAGCATAATATATTCACAAGTTCGATTCAAAAAGAAATCACTATTAAAAACATGTGACAGCTGGATAAAACATCTTATACACGGCATTAAAATAAACTTAAGGTTCTACAGGAAACAAAGATCTTAACATATTGAATTATTAAATTAAACAACAGTTACATTGATCAAAACTAAAAGGTCAAGCAGCGAGAATATAACATATTTTATCATCGAGTTATCCATTGATCGAGCTCAAATCATTCTCGAGAAGTGGTTAAGTTAAAGTCCAGATGCTTCCAATTTCACGATCGGTCAGACAAGCGAATACGCCTAAATCTTCTTCGGTTTCGAAAGATCATTATATTTTCTCATCATCTAAATTCAGATTATGATTGACTGCCACTCTCGGATCAATTTGAGGATCTCCAAACATAAACTGAGACTTTGCGGCGATGTCAAACTTCCAAATGAGATCAGCCCTAATTTACCTTTTCCTAGGATCATTAATGACAACTTACAACCCACGAACTGAGAAGAATCGAGCTGTGAACTTCGATCAACATTTCACTGTATCAGCCAATGAAGTTGTAACACATCAGCAAGCCTCGTCCGTCGTCTATACGTCGCCCAGCAAATCAGTACGCAGATGGCCAATTCACATCCCGGTATAAAAATCGACAAGCAACCATTGAATCATGATCCGTCATGTTATTCTCACTAATCGACGACTGTAATGTCAAACCACCACTCCAACTTACCTTAGCCGATGGATCATAGCTAACACTTAAATCGCAACCTTCCCTAACCAGTTCGCGAGTACTAAGCTGTTTACACATTCCGCCTGAGGGGCGGAGGAAGAAGGCCCAAACAGCTTCTCTCATCCACAAACGATCCTGAACCAGTCTTCATAAAGAACTACCATTACCAGCCCTAAACCAATCGTTTGACACCGACTTGATGTAGCTCACCCCACTATACTTCTCGGAGTCACAATAAACCTATTCCCTCTATCTGTATACTTTAACATAATTCTTCCCGTCGAGTGCGTGCTAATTTTCATACCACTTTTCCCAAGCAGGTACGTACAATGCCCCAAATCATACTTTCCTGTCCGACTATTAAATCGCTAGCTAATTGGGCTCGCTTGCCCGTTAGTCTTTAGGCAACGTCTTGCTTGCAGTAAATGCCTGCCCCTACTGCCTGGAGATTGCTTCATCTCACTACTGACTGTGCAATCAGTCATACGGGCCACGTACATCGAGTGTCATCGGGTTAAGTCATTTTCAACGAAATCTCTGCGTGCCACATAATCCTATCGATCGGAATGAGCCAGAGAGAATGTTCACGCTCATTCAGCGAGAGGAGACATTGCGTCGGCAGGAAATAACTCTCTTCACCATCACTCTTATTATTCGAGTTTCCTGCTCGGACATCTGTCAGGTTCTATTATCGATATCCTAAGGTCGCGCTTCATCTAACAAAAGGTGCGACCCTACTTCGCTTCTGATAACTTAGGATAAAAAATTCTCCTTTCCTTGCCAACATCAATTCGCTCTAAACTGGTAAAATGGCCTGCCCACTGCATCGCCTTGACGTAGTCTGAGCTACTCTCCGGCAGAACTGGAAAGTGTTATGGCGTCAGCCTGGGTCAGTCCATAAGCCAACCTGCACCCGCGATCATCGGGAGTCCCCCGTCCTTCTTCCTTCTCCTCTCAGTATATCCCTATGCCTGCTTCCTTGTGGACTTTACGTAGCGCGATCTCGGTGCGCAGAATCTGAGATCTGCTACCGAGAACTGCTCGCATCAGAAAGGCTCGAGTGCTGCCAGATGGCATTCCTCACCATGTCTCTGAGGGATATTGTGCTTCTTAGCTGCCCATGTCACTCCTGCTCTTTCACCACTCTGCTCATCCATATGCTACCAGTAGCAAAACTCTCATACAACGTTCCTCGAAGTGCCGGAAGTGCGCATTATATTGTCCAGACCAATCCCCGAAAATATAGTCGCAGCTCGTTCATATCCTTACTAACTACCAGTCCTTACATTGAGCTCAATGATTTGTATTCATTCTAAAATCTTTCGGAAACTCTATACTTAACTCATACATTTCCTGGATCCATTGAGTCTCATTTCCCTTCTTTCAGTCAGTACATCAGTATGGCTTCTCAATATTAATATATGTGATCATACCTTTCAATATTACTGATTCTATGGTTACTCGCCCCTTACGGACACTCATGGTCGAGATCTACGATTGTGATTGGCCGCCTGCGACATATCAAAAGGCATTTGATCGGATATCGACATGCTTCACTACATCTCTAATGTCCTTCCTTTGGTTTCCTCTTCTCTGCTAACTTGTTCAAGTTTTCTCTCTTCGTCGCTCCATATCAAGCACTCTTGATGGACGCACTTTCTTCCTCCTTCTCCGTTCAATTGTGGGCGCTGTCATCATATTCTGTTTTACATCTCAACATTTTTCTTACTTTCATTGCATAACGACACCTTTCCTCAGCCCCTGTTACTTCTATACTACCTGTTCACTTCTTATGCCATCGACTCAACTCTCCATTCTTCGACTCCTTTTCAAATCTGCCTCCCTCTTTTGCATCTAGCAGTTGCCTCTGTCTTCAGCTTTTCCGATTTATTCTTGATCGACCTTAGGATGGATTTCCCGGTGTGCACGCCGCAACTTTTCTGCAGACAATTCACACTCTTTCTGAACGAAATCTTATTTCTTTATCATCTCTCCTCTTAAAATTACTTTCTAACTCTCTAATGTAATTTCGACGTATTAGAAGTCATCACACTGGTTTTGGTCCAGGTATCTCCTCCACTGAACAATAAACATAGAAAACAATGCAACGGTTGCTAAGTGGCCTCAAAAAAGCTTGCGAGTTCTGTTCAGGTTTGCGCGAATTTTTTTTACTTGCAACATACTCCCATTATATCAGGGCTTATTCCCTCCTTCATTCAGAGTACTCATCTCTGATTTGGGGTCTACGCATAATACCGTTCTATTGGATTAAGTTTAGTCCCTGTCAGATAGAGACTAATCAAACTGTCCCTACTCAAATTCTCTTGACCCTCTATCTCTTCTGCGACCTGACCTCTTGGCGCACTTTCTCTTTATATACGCTCACTCACAAGTGGTAGATGACATCAGGGGAATTGGCCGCAATCGCCATTCCCACCCTCCAATTGCGTCACCCTCGCTAATACAAGGCCCTATTTTTTGCCGTAGGCAGCCATTGAAGAATCCCAGCTCTTTCTTTTTTGGTTGTGGTGCCTTCCTTCCTTTCCAGCCACTTCTGTCTTGTGAACTCCTTCCATCTTCTGTTTTTTCCAACGTATTTAATCTTCACCCTCTTAAACCCAGTCTCGTCGCCCTCCCTAAAGAGCAATGCGTTAGCTTGGGTGGATTTTTCATGTATTTTAATTTCCGCCCCTCCTTGAAAATGGCTCAACCCGTGACTGTGACTTACATATGTAATAAAAAAAAAAAACATACCGAGCCTTCACTATGAATTTGTTAATAAAGTATCTAAGCAACATCAAGGGAAACATCTATATAACCCTCGCATTAGCTTATAGTTAAATACTCTACTACGAATCGCTAATGATTTTACGACAACAATCCACGTTTCTGCTATAGTAACTGCAAGTTGCGTATCGCCAAATTTTCAAGTGTTTTCCTTACAAAATCAAATTCTCTAATTAAATCACATGAATAGCCAGCCCCTAGACTTGCCTTACATTCTCTCGTATACTGCGTCAAGAATCATTTCACTTAATCCTCTTCAAACATTTCCTCCGTATCGCAGAGTTTAATAGGTTTCTTACATATTTCTGTATTAAGTAGATTATTTAATTTCAGCGCATGTTAGACATAAGGCCAAGAACGGTAGCGTGTAAATAGAAAATGATTCTCGAAGTTATGATATTCCTTCACAAGAACTATATTAAGTTAGACTTTTATTAATATCGAGCTATCTAGTATGATGACTTTACACACAGCTGACTGTTACCATGTGGAATGATAATGCGTAAGGTTCCTTTCACACAATTCTCTATAATACACTCTTGCGTTCTAAACTGCTTGTCCTATCAAACGTATATAGGTCTACGAAGGAAAACTATAGAAACTCTGTCATCTTTTTAGAAAAGCATCACTCTTAGTAAATGACCTTAGGTTACCCAACATAAGGTTTCACAATATCGCTTAAATCATACGCTACACCGGTTCTTTGTACCATCTTTGACGGTCGCAACAAAATTGTAATAACCCATTCCTGTCTGTTCTTTTCTAAGCAATGTCTAAATACTCTTCCCATCGTAAACTATAACGTAATAATTTATCATCTTTAGAGAGCTTTGATACTCGTTAATGCTCAATATTTTATCGCTCCGCGACGTAATTACGATTTACAAAATATCCTGAGGTATGGAAAATAGTATAACCCTTAATCTCTCAGTTTACCTTGCTTGAGACTAAAGATGTAACCGTGCTCTTCGACTGAAAATGTATTTTTAATCTAGAATACAAAGATAAATTTAGGAGTGTTATTCTGTTCCTTCCTTTCATTTGAACACATCCGGGTAAAAATTTATATGAGACCTCTGGTTTATTAAATTATCTTCAAAGAAATATCCTTTGTCACCTCGTTTGAGACATACAGATATCGGTTTATAATTTAAACGTTCTTTAACCATATACTCCTACCATTATCTAAATAATAACACTAAACGCTCCGTATTAAGTCAGCATAATTTCTCGATCGCGCATGTACTAAAATATTCGCAGTCTACCCCACCTTCGTACATTTTTTTGCGTTCGAGTTTAATCGTTGTTCAATACTCTTTAGTAAAGTCCTGATTATCTATTTTCAAATACTAGTCCATAAAGCCTCAGACGAGCTGTTAAATAGAAATATCTTCACTCCCATGTCACAAATGTAAACTGAATATCAATTGTTATTATTAAACTTCGCATAGCTGCGTAACCCATCCATTGACAGATACGTTATTTTACCTTTCTTTAATCCTTAATCTTTTTTTGTTATATTCGGATCTTTTAGATCAAACCTATTTCGGTTTCTGTTTATAAACCCTCCTTTTATTTTTTCACCATCTAAATCCTCAAATAGAACATTATCTACCTACTCTCTCCTGGATAGCTCTTGATGTATTCTACTTTAAACTTCCTCGACCTTCCAAGCTTTCATTACCCTCTTTCTGAAAATTTTCACTCGAGTATTTGGATTCACTCTCACATAATCTCCAGCTTTAACACCCGTGTCGTATCTTTTATTTTTATTCACTGTGTACTAGGCCCTCCGTTCTTGTCTTCATCCATCTCAGCGATTGTCTTCCGTTATGTATACGACCTATTATAGGTAGTAGCTCCATGTCTTTTGTAACCTCGAAATAATCAAATGTTATTTATTACTTCGTTGAACTCATCCGCATTCTTTCATTTTTATAGGCTGTACTTTTCATAATCCGATTAGCAGACTTATTAATACACTGAAATTGTTATTATTAACCCCTAAGTATAGCTCCTCTAAGTCAACCTATTTCTTAAACTCTTGCCTAAAATTTTGCTACCGTTTCTGCTGCCACATCCATTTGAGTATATTCTCACCATCTTCATTTATAAATTTCTTCTTATTACACCCATCAACAGTTTTTCACTTTTTATCCTATACAGCAGCACCTAATACCAATAAAGATATTTGGTAATATACCATCTATCACAAAAAAATTTACTATTGATTAATTTCATATTTAAGCTTTATAATTTGTATCATATCTCGTATCATAAACTGCAATAAGTTATCTAAATGGAGGGGGCTATGCTTTCCGTGTCGGAATTTTAGTTCGTATAAGAATACCATATCGAAATTGTTCATACAAATCCACCTATCAAAATTTATTCAATCTATTTTTATTTAACCTTATTGGAACTTTAAAGCCAAACTCTTATAGTACTAAATACCACGACGTTATACTGTAATGCTAGTTCATCATCATCTATAGAAATATTTCATCGACCGCATCCATTAGCTCTATATGACTCGCCATATGACGAGTTAACACATAAATAATAGAAATAAATTCATCCTATCACTGAAATGGATGATACTATAATAAAATATCGTGTCATCACCTGCATAATAATTTATTTTTTAATATTTAAAAAATATCAATTAAATCCTATATATCTACTTGCTAACTATTTACAATTACACACACGACACAAGCCGTTACTTCAATCATTAGTATACTGTAGATACCAACAAACAACCCGTAATAAATCAAACTAGATCACAATAAATAACTAAACTAACTTCCATCGATCATTTTCGAAAAATCGATGTTTCTTTCTTTTACTTATCATCTATCACTATCCAGACTCGTACCGTAGGATGCTATTTCTTAATTATCAAACTTTAATTTCACGTCGACGCGAAAGAGTTTTCAGTACAGATTGCGGCTACTCGCATCTGTCTAGGAGACTTATTGAATTCATAACATCACGCATCATCTTTGTCTTACTCCTGTGGACTTAAACATCCTCCGTGATAAATATTATGTCTGAAAATAATCTGATTAGATTCACATAGCCATCCATCATCTTTACAAGTTAAGAGCCATTCCTCATACAGCGAGAACTCGGTATATCATCTGTTATCAACAAATAATACGATACAACTGTCATACCTTTAACATTACTGATTTCTCCGTCCCATTCAGATGAATGATATTACCGAGTTCGTTCTACTCCGCACGTATCTGACTCTTCTTAAAATATCTTAATAACAGCCTGAACAACCCGATCTTCGTTTACTCTCTATTGCTAAAGCTTCCTCCAGCTACAGCTGCTAAATTATCTTCTCTTTCACTTACAATTTAGTTGTCGGCCGCTAGACTGAATTCTTCCTTAGCTGACTGATTATATATTAAATACTTTCCTCGTACATTAATTTTTGTGTAACCAGTTCATAGTAGCGATTCCTTTTCATGATGTTATGTACATCAGATATTTGAAATCTTCGAACAATTCCCTGTCTACCGTAATTATATTATATGCTCAACTGCGATCATATATAACTCTGCAAAGGTTCGCTTTGATTAAGAACTCTTGATATGAGTACGTACCGGATACCTATCCTCGAACCTAGAATGTATGATTTAGATTGGCTCATCGGTCCTGATTTGTTGCTTGATGTTGTCATAGTTGTTGTGTCTACGTACTGTATCGAAACGAGTAGGTTTATATTGTATATTATTTTATCTTCTTCATTAGTCGCCAGCATATTTGTAGGTTGTAAAACGACTACTTTTCATCCAGCTGAGCTCACGACACGTTGGTTAACTCAACAATGATCGAAAGGAGGCTACGACGAGAAAATGCCAGTTATATAAGTCAGATATACCTCCGGCCTTTTTTCTTGTATAACTGATCCTTTTTCATATCATCTAAGCCTTCTAATCGCTCAAGGCCAGAGCAAGTTTGTTTAATGATTATATGACGACGCACTTTACCTCCTGTTAAGGCCCGTTAAAGAACATTTTCCTTCATAGATTAGCCTAATTCCAGACCTAAACATCAGTGAACAAAAATTGCTTCACTCTTCCAAGGCAGATCAGTATGATAACCTCGCTATAGTCTTTTGCAGAAGTATCATGCTTTTTAACAGCTTTAGTTCATAAGAGTATAATTATTAACATTGCTATAAATACTAATCTGTTTCCAAAGAATTTATTCAGACTATGTATACTGTCTCAGCCTCTTCTTTAGATAAGATATTCTATCGCTAAATAACACACTCTATGGCGTGTCCTCTTTATAGGGTAAAGCTCGCATCCGAGTATCATACCACGCAATCATCTCACTTAACGTATCTCGATGTGTCAACTTCCTTTCCATTACTTTAGTACTTCTTTCGATTCTACAGTATGGAAAATTTTGTAGGCCACCAATCATCTGACCCATTGAGCTTCATATCCCGATCTCCTGTTGCCGGAACAACGATTGAGAATACTCTCGTTTAAAACACATTCACGCCATTGCTAATCACTATAATACTGAATCTATAAAAGTACTTCGCGTCATAAAACTACAATAACCCCAAAGTTCAGCACTTTTTAATCATTTGATGCAGAGTAACTCACAAGGTTCGCTATCATCCTCGTCAATTCTTATGCTCAATATCGTCATAAGGATTATAATTTTATCGACCTAGGTAAACATTTGAAGTGCTTATCTATCTATTCAATCACTTACTAACCTTTGTGAATAATAGACATTACCATCTTCTTTGTGAATCATTACACTTTGTTTACTTGGTTAAACAATCCTGCAGCACTATATGACTTATAACAAGGTTTGTTCGAAAAAACTCGAACCTTCTGGCCATACTATATATCGCATATGCCTCTTATAATTACTGAAAGGTTTCCACGCTATCCTCCTCTGTTAACGACGAGATATCAAACAGCATACTAAATCTCCGTCAGAAGACGAATGTCGATCACATAAATAGTTACCATAACGTCATTCTAGATTGTACACTGATCATATCCTGAACCACTATATCCACTGATTATTAACCGGTTCTTTCTGCCTACTTAATACAGCTTATAAATGCTTTCAAAATCAAAAAAACGTTTGTTCTCGCGAACTTCACAGCCCCTTTTTATAAATAGAACCTATACGTTCCACTACATTAATGACAAAATAATAGACTTTAACTCTAACAACCAGAAAATCAATCGTCACGTCAATAGACATTGCACGAGAGCGCGGTCCTCAGACACGATACTATCGGATCCTAGAGGTAGTCTTGATTTACTGTTTCACTGTTTTAGTTTAATCGTATAATAACATTTTAATTAAAATACCATTGACCTTGATACAAGTAGCCATCAATGTAATCAAATAAAAGATATATACCCGAATCAACTAGTCAATCACGAGAACTAATAGATCAAATTGACTCACTTGGTATGTGACACTGGGTGTCGAGCATGTGCGTTTTATTACCTGATTACTGCTTGGGTATGCGCCTACCAACCTCTAACACAATTACATAAAGAATAGACGAATCCAATTAGACTCAATAAGTGATCACCGGGACTGGTAAGTGGGAAGTGACTTCGCGAAGCTGAGCCTATATATTATTTCATCAGTTCACCTACTTACTGTCGTCTTACTGAATGTACGCACATAACAACTCTATATTAAAAAAAATACCCGTTGTATAGCCTGACTCAAGAGGTATATATTAGTGTATCCTCCCCAAATATCGAATTTTGTAATGCGACCTAGCGGAAAGCGCAAGCTCTCGAATCTACTTCATTACTTGTCCTTTAGAGCGGTGCATGATGGAGATTATTTGTTTCACTGGGAGGGGTTGACATAATTCTTCT
>JABUQX010030831.1:10000-13244 GCA_015478945.1 Trachelipus rathkii
CAATATTATCCCCATCAAACTGTTTAGAACAGGTATTCTGGGTTTGTTAGCAGCACGCAAGCACAGGACTCTTCCAATTTTTCGGTTCTTTATAATATATGCAAAGTGCTGTTCCATCATGTACAACGTTTAATACAAGCATTTCAAGCCTCTCTTGAATTTTCTTTAACTTCTTGAGCCATGGTTGAATGATGGAAAGGAGTGGAAATTGTGCGATATTTGATAATGGGATCGTTTGTTTGTTTTTGTGAGTCTCTTACACTTTTAATTGTTAATTGTATTTTATGTACTGTATATTCCAAGGAAAAGTATATTTTTATGAGTGACCCAGAATCGCGCATACACAATGAACGATAGATCTTTCAATGTCCAATTTTTCTAAATATTTGCTAAATGTTCTTGAAATGTATTCTCATTTACATAATACAAGATTTTCTTTCTCAAACTTCAGAAGTATCTGACCATACATATAAAGTGAAAGCAAATTTTTTAGATTGCATTATTACAACTATTATTTGTTTTAATTTATTGAAAAAAAATCCATATATTTCATTGCATATCAGAGATGAGTAGAAATTCCGTCACCTCAGTTTTCATTGCAGAAAGACAATAATCTTATGAATCCAAGATCTTCCACATGTCTGAAAGGTAAATCATCCATCACTATCATTTTAGCTATACATTTATCCACTCTCTGAAATTTGTTATTAGTTGTATATGAATATAATGTATTAGATTTCATTTGCTAAGCAGCAGTTTTCATCTTTTGTCTTTATCTTCATTTTAGCTTGCTTCTTGATCATTTCAAATAATTAAACTAAAATATGAAGCACTGAATATTCTTTCCACGAATACATATTGTCGCAAAGAGAACACTTTACAGGGACATTAGACCCCTCGATGATGTATTTCCACATAACACTTTTCTTTTAACGCCATAAACAGTATATGAAAACAAGAAAAGTAATTTATAAACACATCAAAACAATACAACCACTGATAATAGCCATTTCAAATAATCGAATATGTAAGAGACTACCCCGGGTGCCTTAAACATCAACGCAAAAAAATTAAAAAATGTGCAATTAAGAATTACTGGGAACTCTGAATTTTGGTCTATAGAATAAATAAATTTTCGAAAATAACTAAAAACTATTTTTCCGATGTAACAGATCTAAATTCTAAACAGACTTTTATTTTATTTTTCAATTTTTTTCATGCTCGCAGGCCATGTCTAGGGAAACTAACGCAAAATAATGAAATATATATATATATATATATATTATTTATATATATTTTTTATATAATATAATATATATAGAAATATATAAAAAATAAAAATATATATATATATATATATATATATATATATAGTATATATATATATAATATATATATATATACTATATATATATATATAATATATACCTATATAATTAATATTATATATAATATATATATACATATATATACTATATATATATATATATATATATATATATTTCATTATTTTGCGTTAGTTTCCCTAGACATGGCCTGAGAGCAGAAAAAAATTGAAAAAAAAAAAAAGTCTGTTTAGACTTTAGAATCGTGTACGATCGAAAAATGTTTTTAGTTATCATTTCGAAAATTTATTTTTTCTATAGGACCGAAAATTCAGGTTCAAGTATATTCTCAATTGCACGTTTTTTAATTTTTTGCGTCGATGATTAAGCACACCGGGGTTACTTACCGTGAACGTGGTGTTTTCATCTCTGAAAATATATATAATATATATATATATATATATATATATATATATAGTAATCTATATATATATATATTATATATATATATAGTATTATTCTTATTATTCTCACACTCAAAACTTTTTTCTGTCTTAAAGGAAACCATTTAATCAAACACTAGAAAACAAATTAATTACTTTCAATATCTTATACATCTGCAACATCGTATTTAAGTAATTTGCGGATATGGATGTCACTTTTAAGGAGAATGCCGATGGCCAGTGAATTAATATATTGATATAAGGTATTATTAAAGAAAGCTAATATGCATAATCATATTAGAAAAATATATTAATTATTAATATATATAGATATATATATATATTTATATAAATAGTAAATGTACTGCTGAGTTAAATATTGAATCTCTGTATTTATGTTATAGAACATATACTTTATAATGATATATATATTATTAGATAAATACTATACTATTATATATATATATATATATTATATATTATTATTATATATTATAATATATATATATAATATATATACTATATATATATATATATATATAATATATAATAATATACTATTATATTATATGTATATTATATATAATATATCTATATATAAACTAATATATATATACTATTATATATACATATATATATATATAATCATATATATATATATATATAATTAAAGTAAAAACACACTAAATCATAACAAAAGAGGGTTTAAAAAAAGAAAAAAAAGAGCAAAAATATTAGCACTTTAATCGGGAGATAAGAAGAGGGGGGGGGGGGGGGGGGGAAAGGCGTGACGTTTCGACATCTCCCTCGTGTCTTCTTCATAAAAATAATTTGACTATATATATATATTAATAATATATATATTATATATATATATTATATTATATATATAATATATAATATATATATTATATATATCTATTATATATATATATTATATATATTATATATATATATATAATATATATATGTATATATATACACATATAATATATATATAATAGTATAATATACTAGTATACATATATATATATTATATATATATATATATATATATTATATATAAGTATTATATATAGTATATTATATTACTTTGTTTTAAAGTTTATCTACAACGAAGGTTAGATCAAGTTCAAATTTTCTGTTTCAGTAACGCATGAACGAAAATTTAACGCTAGAAAGATAGGACAAAAACAATTAGAATGAAGAAAACTATTAAAAAACTATTGAGAAAGATGGTAAAAGACAGAGTGGGATTAAATTGTGATCGTATGTATAAATTCGAGGGGGTTTCTATTCACGGAGTGAATGATATGTACGGTACGTATAGAGGCTACGTAGGTGAATGATACGTGAGCTCGGGTAAGGTAGTACTACCTACAGAGGGTAGGGAGTAGGGAGTAGTATACGGATTACTACGGGGTAGTATCTAGGCGTAGGGCGTATAGGAACGATATGATATACTGAGTGTTAGGG
>JABUQX010030832.1:0-2500 GCA_015478945.1 Trachelipus rathkii
GAGAGATTATATTATCATCTACCTCCTATCACCAGATTGGGGGAGGTTCGAAATATATAGGAACAGAAAAGTAGTAGAAGAACATGACGCAAGTCGGAAAGGAAAACTATAGCTAAAGTACAAGCTAACCACACTTGACCATCCCTTTTATACCCTTAAATCAGAACTTGTTGCCAGAAAAATCAACAATAGGTGTTTCACGAGACTGTTATGAATCCTCACTATGGTATCTCGTCAATTTGGGGTTCATCCCCTGGGGAAAGTCCACAACCATACTCCCTCACAAAACCAGGCCATTCACTTCTGTTATGAACCTTTCTTTTCGCCTCTGCCAAACTCACATTACTCTCCTTAAGGTATTCCTTTACTGACACAATCCACTTTTTCTCCGGTCTTCCCAGCACGGTTACCTTGTTCCGCTTTACCAACCGACTTTCATCCATCCTTTCCATATGACCAAACCATATCAATTTACTCTCGTTTATACTCTCATTTACTCCTTTCTTCACACCACCCAGAAAACTCAGTAATGCGTTCATTCCTCATTTTAACAATTCTTCTCACGCCAAACACGCCCATAAGATTGTTCATCTGAACACATTGTGCCTTAGATCTATACCTCTTGTTTCAGACCATAGATTCACTACTATATATTAACATTTTTCTATAACATTAACATATCCTTATACAAAACCATGGCGTAATCAAGACTTAGTCCCTTTACATCCATCACGGATTTAATTGCGCCAGCTCCCTTCTTAAAATTCACAATTTTCCAACTATTTTCTGCATCATTCTTTCCTTTTTCATCAAACATATATCCTAAATATTTAAACTCAGACACTTGTTCCAGTTGTTCACCATCTAACATAACTTCACACCGCGGACTCCCATCACTCATCACCATAACCTTACTCTTATCTACATTTACTTTCAAACCCCTCTACCAATCCTCTTAAACTCTCTTCAGATTCACCACACAAAACCAAATCATCCTCAGATAATAAGTAGGACACCCTCCACTCTCTTCTAATCTCCATCATTCTAACACCTTCCTTGCCACCCTTACCTCTAACCTTTCTTAACCCTATTCAAAAACAAATTGAATAACCAAGGATACATAACACACCCCTGCCTCACTCTGATATTAATATTATTAAACCAATCACCTTCAATTCCATTTATTCTTACACAAGCTTCACTATTATCATACAAACTTTTGATTCCATTCAGAAGACAACCACCAATACCATATATAACTTACACCTGCCACAGATCTTTTCTATTAATTCTGTCATACGCCTGTTGCAAATCCATAAAATCTAAATACAATTTATTCTTGGTATCACTCATTTTCTCAATCATTTGTTTCAATGTTAGAATTTGATCTACACATACACTACTGCTTCAATTGCACCTTGTTCTTCACCATGTTCTTCTCCATAAGCGCTTTATTACACAATTTTAAATTGCAATTAATCACCGCCTCTCCTTTGTTCTTGATCATTTCACTAGTAATTCTATCAATGCCTGCAGATTTACAATTCTTCAGCTTTTTCACTCTACCCATTATCTCCTCCTCCTTACTAATTACCCCATCCCCAAAACACATATTCCTTCTTGCACCATCAAACCTCCACACATTCACTATCACCTCTTCAAAACTGACAAAGAAATGCAGATTTTCGAAGTGTTCCCTCCACTCACTCCTCGCATTTATTTCACCATTTACTAAGGCACCATCCTTATTCATTATTCTATGCAAATTCCCCTTATTCTCATTCTTAACCACTCGCGCGTATTTCCAGAAGAGTTTCCTATTCCCTTATAAGTCTCCATTCATAATCCTTCCAAACTGTTGATATACCTCATTTTTCCTCCTAGGGATGCTACTTTTAGTCTTCCCTTTTTCCTGATTATATAATTCGAAACACCTTCCTAGTGAAACCTCATCATTGGCTTTTAGTACTTTCAATAATGGTTCTTTTTTACCTTCAACCGCTTGCATCACCTTTTCATTCCACTTCTCACTGTTAACATTCTTACTTCCTACTTTAGAACATCCACATACTTCGCTTGCACTACTAACAAGCCTGAACATACACTACGCAGCCATAAGGCGATGTGGAGACGTAAAAGGGACTTTTGATCAGCACCCCAAGATTTTGATGCGAGATGACGTAACTGGTCAAGCACGCGACGACAAGTCGTTTACAGGAGTTTAATGTGCAGTTCGTATGTTAGGTGGTCATCTAGAATGAGTCCTAGAAATTTGACTTGTGAAGTTATAGGAATGCCTGAACCATATAAGGTTAGGGAGAGGAAGGTGGCAGATTATTCGACTCCCTTTTTTCCTAAATAAATAATATTATCAAACAAAAATCTGGATTAGAGAGTCAGATAGTTCGACAGTTTCCGGAATTATTTTTCTTGGGGCATTTTGTCAGACGAAGATGAAGAAACCAAATATAATAAAGAATGGGAACATTTGGAGCTAAGT
>JABUQX010030832.1:17500-22500 GCA_015478945.1 Trachelipus rathkii
GTATATATATATAATATATATATATATATATAATTTATATAATATATTTAATAAATTGTATATGTATAACTAATATACTATAATAAAATCATCTAAATATATAAAATTAGTATAGTAGATATATATTATATATATATATATATACATATGACCTTATGAGTTTCATTGCGCAGATAATTTTTTTTTTCATATATTGTTAGTATATCATATACTAGCAATTAGTTAAGATGCTGATGAGAAAGATACGAAATTTGGAAATATTAAAAATTTAATAATAAAGTAAGCAAAAACGCTCATTTTTCATGACAAAGAAAACGGAATTTTAGTGCTAATACGAGAAAGAATTTAAGGTAACGTAAGAAATAATGTTCGTGTGTAAAATACGTTCCGTTTTTTTTTCACATGTAGATTTTGTGCATATATAACAAAACATATCATAACCTGAACTTAGAGGGCAGTAACCGCAACCTAACCTATATCAATCGACGATGCAGTAAAGCTCAACCTAACATATATGGGTTGACGATGCAGTACATTTCGACCTCACTTACATGGATATACTTTGAGGCAGGGTTGGAGATTTTTTTGATTTTTTTAGAAAAAAATCAATTTTTGATTTTATTGATTTTTTTGATTTTTTTGATTTTTTTGATTTTTTGATTTTTTCAGATTCGTGACGTCACGCGATATATATATATATATATATATATATATATATATATATATAATATATACTAATATATATATATATATTATATATATATATATATATATATATATATATATATATATATATATATATAAAAAAGTATATAGTATATATAATATATATATATATATATATATAGACAGTAAGAAGACGCAGAATCCAATCTAGAGTGTCCCATTCAACCCATAAAAATTAAGAATTAAGAATAATTTTTAACAATAATTAATGTAATTAATGAATAGTAATTATAATTAAGAAGCCACATGGGCCGACCTAGCCTGTCCCAGTCAACCAACAATAATTAACTGGGACATTCTAGAGGGGTTAATGCAACTTCTTAATTATTATTCTTAATTATTAATTATTATGGGTTAACTGAGACAGTCTAGATAGGCCCATGCGGCTTCTGAATTATTATTCTTATTCATTAATTATAATGGATTGACTGGGACATTCTAGAGGGGCCAATGCGCCTTTTTAATTATTATTCCTAATTATTAACCCATAATATATAAGAACAATACTTAAGAAGCCGCATGGTCCTATTTAGACTGTCCCAGTCAACCAATAAAAATTAATAACTAAGAACCCGCATTGCCCCTCTAGAATGTCCCAGTCAACCCATAATAAATAGAAAATAAAAATAATTCTTTAGAAGTCGTATGGGCCTATCTAGACTGTCCCAGTCAACCCATAATAAATAGAAAATAAAAATAATTCTTTAGATGTCGTATGGGCCTATCTAGACTGTCCCAGTCAACCAATAATAATATATAATTAAAAATAATAATTAAGAAGCCGCATTGACCCCTCTAGATTGTCCCAGTCAACCCATAATAAATAAAAATAATAATTAAGAAGCTGCATGATCCTTTTTAGACTGTCCCAGTCAACAAATAAAAAATAATAATTAGGAAGCCGCATTGGCCCCTCTAGAATGTCCCAGTCAACCCATAATAAATAATAAATAAGAATAATACTTAAGAAGCAGCATGGGCCTATGTAGACTGTCCCAGTCAACCAATAATAATTAATAATTAAAAATAATAATTAAGAAGCCACCATTGGAATCCTCTGGAATGTCCCAGGTCAAAATCTCATAATAAACTAAGAATAATAGCTTAAGAAGCGCAAGGTCCTTTTAGACTGTCACAGTCAACCAATAAAAATTAATAATTGAGAATCCGCATTGGCCCCTCAAGAATATCCCAGTCAACCCATAAAAAATAAGAATTAAGAATAAATTTTAATAATAATTCATGTAATTAATGAATTAGTATTTATAATGAAGAGCCACATGGGGCCTACCTAAGACTGTCCCAGAAAACCAACAAAAATTAATAAATAAGAATTAATAATTCAGAAGCCACATGGGCCTATCTAGACTGTGCCTCAGGTCAATTCCATTATTAATAATTAGGAATAAATTTATTCTTAATTAATAATTATTATGGGTTGACTGGGACAATCTAGATAGGCCAATGCGGCTTCTGAATTATTATTCTTATTTATTAATTATGGATTAACTGGAACATTCTAGAGGGGGCCAATGCGACTTTTTATTGTATTATTCTTAATTATTAATATTTTGGTTGACTGGGACCGTCTAGGAACCCATGTGGCATCTTAATTATAAATACTAATCATTTAATTACATTAATTATTACTAAAAATTATTCTTAATTCTGAACTCCTAATTTTTATGGGTTGACTGGAACATTCTTAAGAAAGGCCAATGCGGCTTTCATTATTAATTTTTATGGTCGACCTGGGACAATCTTAAAAAGAACCCTGCGGCTTCTTAAGTAATTATCTTTATTTATTAATGCAGTTGACTGGGGACATTCCTATAGGGTTCAATGTGGCTTAATTATTATTTTTTAATTTTTAATTATTATTGTGTGGACTGGGACAGTCTAGATAGGCCAGCAGCTTCTTATAGTATTAATTCTTATTTATTATATATTATGGGTTGACTGGGACATTCGAGAGGGGCCAATGCGGCGTCTTAATTATTAATTTTACTATTGGTTGACTGGGAAAGTCTAAATAGGACCACGAATGCGGCTTCTTAAGTATTAATTTTAATTAATTTATTAAGGTTGAACTGGGACATTTAAAGGGTTATATTTGCAGCTTCTTAATATTCTGGAATAATAATTAAAAGCTGCATTAACCTCTCTGGAGAATGTCCCAGTCAACCGATAATAAATAAGAAATAAAAACTTACGAAGCCACATGGTCTCTATTTAGACCTGTCCCAGTCGACCATAAAATTAAATTTTAAGAAGCGCATTGGCCCACTGCTAGAAGTGTCCAGTCAAGTCCCATAATAAATATAAATAAGCAAATAAATAAAGAAGGCAGACATATGCCTATCTAGAGTGTCGCCAGTCAACCAATAATAATTAATAATTAAAATAATAATTAAGAAACTGCATTGACGCCTCTAGAATGTCCCATTCAACTCATAAAAAATAAGAACAATACTTAAACGAAGCGCAATGGTCCTTTTTAGACTGTCCTAGCCAACAAATAAAAATTAATAATTAAGAAACCGCATTGGCCCCTTTAGAATGTACCAGTCAACTCAAAATAAATATCAAAGTAATAAATCACACGCACTCAATTACTTAAGAAGCGCGCATTTGCCTATCTAGACTTGTCCAGTCTAACCAATAATAATTAATTATTAAAAATAATAATTAAGAAGCCACATTGACCCCTCTAGAATGTCCCAGTCAACTCATAATAAATCAGAATAATACTTAAGAAGCCGTACATGGTCCTTTTTTAGACTGTCCCCAGTCAACCAATAAAAATAATAATAATTAAGAAGCCGCATTGGCCCTCTAGAATGTCCAGTCAACCATAATAAATAATAAAAAAGAATAATACTTAAGAAGCCGCATGGGCCTATCCAGTGGCGTAACTAAGGTGAGTTGCGCCCCCCCGCGACTTATTTTGTGCGCCCCCTTTAGTAATGGACTGGGTGGATAGAGTTTTTGGAACTTGAATGACAAAAAAAGCTTTCTTGTTCATATCAAAGAAAAATCACATTAGCATTACAAAAGAACCAGTGTAATTAGCAATAAAAAAAGTTTAATATATATATAGCTATTATATATATATAATAATATTATATATATATATATATATATATATATATAATATTATTATATATATATATAAGTATATATATAATATTATATATATATATATATATATTATATATATATGTATATAGTATATATATTATATATATAATATAAGAGATGCGCATTTTAAAACACTTTTACATTACTGTTATTGGTAAAGTAAAGCAAAAACTTACTAATAAACAATACACAACATTTGTCATTACTTTTTAACTTTGACATTAATAGTCTTCTAAATGCTCATTAATTCCCCTTCGTCTCTTTGAATCACAAAATGTTCGCACTAATTTCTCCAAATCCAGTGCGCGAGCCGATCATACTCTATGCCAAGTACAGCCAATTCACTTAACCTTACGGTCGTCATGGTACTTCTCAAATAACTTTTTATTAGTTTTAATTTTGAAAAAGCTCTCTCGGCAGATGATGAAGTCACTGGGATTGTCAGAAACATTATAAAAGCTGTACACACGTCTGGAATATTACAGGACAACATATTATTTTCAATCAACAAATATATCTGCAACTTGTATATTTTTTGTCATTTTCTTTTCTCTTATTTCACTGCCACAACATTCCAGGAAGCAGACAATTTCCGTAACAAAAGAACTGTCACGTCGGCTTCATATTTTTGTAAAACTTGTCAGCAAACTCCAATGAGCTCTTTATCTGTTTGTTCTGTAAGGGCTTTAGGGGCTCAAAAAGCGAAACATCTGGTTTCACCTTCCTCATACTCTGGTACCTCCGATTCACGTGGCCTATTAGTATATCAAGGGCTCTGTAAAAACCCTCACCCTGAAATTGTGCAAAGGATCATTGAAGTCAACATCTTTAGAAAGCTCATCAAAGAAGCTTGCCACTTTGCTTTTGCGTTTAGTAAGGCAATGAAGTCTCAATTTGCCAGCTTCTCGCAATTTCCTGGGCCTCTTCCACTAGCTTTTAAAACTTTCCCCGCAACTGGTTTAGTTTGGTGACACACCTTTCTAAAAGAGTGGAAGCTTCATCCAGGGATATGTCTGATTTTTGGAGTGTTTTAGAGTTATGTTAAAGACTTTCTAAAAAATTTTGCTTTGAACACAAGCCAATTAAAATGAAGTGAAAATAGACATTTGTCTTCTTAATGCTTTCGCCTCAAC
>JABUQX010030832.1:30000-39953 GCA_015478945.1 Trachelipus rathkii
GCCAAACTGAAGTCTTTCTACTGGTGCTACTGGGGTGTTGTATTTAAAAAAGGAAAACTGCAAAACACCAGGAAAATGAAGTAGAGATTCCAGTGAAGATTTTTATTCGGCAAAATATTTGAGAAACCTCCATATTCATCGAATCTTCGCTTGTAGTCGTGGTAATGCCAGTTGATATTTCATAATCAAAAAAGTCATCGGCACTACTTTCAGAAACTGCATAATCAGTCATGCTATTTGGGCTATTTTCTTGGAGGGCTTTTATAGAATTCACCGCAGCCATTCTCTTGTACTCCTTTCGTCATTGCAGTAGTTTTGATGTCACTGTTAATTGAATTGATAGCCACTTTAACTTGAATCTTGGATTTGACACAGAAGCTAATATTGCTAGTTTAGTTTCATGGCTAGATAAGATTGAGGAACTTTCGAAACCTATTTGAAAAACCCTTTGAAATGGTTCAGAAGTGGCTGACAATACTGAAGGGGCTCATTATTAAGGCGATTAATTAGTGTCCCCACCATCTCAATCTGGCTGATCCATGCTTATTCATAACCATTCAACATTATATATATATATATATATATATATATATATATATAAATATAATATATATAATATATATATTATATATATTATATATATATATATTATATATAATATATATTATATATATAATATATATTAAGTAAAGGGATGGTATAACAGGTGGTTTTGGGGTTGGAGGAGAAAATGAGAATGGGTAGGAAGGTGATTGAATTTTCTTTCTGTGAAGAGAGAGGTTATGTGTGTAAGTATACTTTACCTTTTAAACACAAGAGTATGACATCAGTATACTAGAGTTGGTGTAGGTAGAGACTGGTATCGAAGTGAAGTATGATTGATTTTGTGTTGGTCGAAGAAGGAGATGTTGAAGTATGTTGTGGATGTTAAATCAGTGCGGGGTTTAGGAATGGGATTATCGATCATTTTATGTTGTTCTATGTCAAATTAAGTTAGTGGGGGCTTGGATGGAGAGGAAGGTGATACGAAGGAAGTAGGTAAAATTAAGAGTGAGAAGTTAAGTGAGCAGAAATAAGGATAAGTATGTAAGCAGCGCTCGCTAGGAAATCGGTTGAATGTGAACAAGTCGAAACTGAATTAAATTCTGGGCGGCAAATGAAGGAAGCAATTGTTAGTAGTGCAAAGGAAGTGTGTGGATGTGTTATAAAGTAGGAGTAAGAATGTTAACAGCGAATGGTGGAATGAAAGAGGTGATGAAAGCGGTTAAGGGTAAAAACGAAGCGTCGGTTGAATTTTACTAAAAAGCAATGATGAAGTTTCCAAAAGAAAGTGCTTGAATTAATTTTAAGGAGGAAAAAAAGAAATGCTAAAAGGTGCATACAGGAGAAAACAGAGGTAAATGAACAGTTTGGAAGGAGGATGAATGAGGATATTACAAGGGAATAGGAAGCTCTTCTGGAAGGAAGCGCGAAAGGTTTAAGAATGAGAATAAGGGAAATCTGCTTAGAATAATGAATAGGGATGGTGCTTTTGTAACTGATGAAATGGATTGTGAGTGGAGTGTGTGGAAGAAGCACTTCGAAAATCTGCACAATATTACAGTAAATGATGAGGTGTTAGTGATTGTGTAGTGGGTTTGCATGGTACAAGAAAGGAATACGGTATCTTGGGGTGAGGTTTATAGTAAGGAGGAGGTTAATGGGTAGAGTGAGGAAGTTGAAGGATGGTAAATCTGCAGGTATAGATGAAAATACTGGTGAAATGATCAAGGGCGGAGGCCAGATGGTGATTGATTGGATTTGGAAGTTGTGCAACAAAGCGTTTATGGAGGGTATAGTTCAAGGGATTGGAGGAGAGCGGTATAGTACCCTTGTATAAGGGTAAGGGAGAAAAGGGGAACTGTAGAATTATAGGGGGAATAAAGTTTATTGAGTGTTGTAAGGGAGGGTATATGCTGGCATTTTTGGTCGAAAAGAGTGCGTCGAGTAGACTGAAGGACTGATTGTAAGAACAAGGTGCGTTTTAAGGATTGGGTGTGTGTAGAGGATGTGTGGATCACATTTTAACTTTTTTTTTTAAAAATATTTACATTAAAATAAATGATTGAGAAAATGAGGGAGAAGAAGAATAAATTGTATTTAGGTTTTATGGATTTGCAACAGGCGTATAATAGGAATTAATAGGGAAAGGTTTATGGCAAGGTAATTTAGTGATATACTGGTGTTGGTGAGTAGGCTTCTGAATGGACTCAAAAGTATGTATGACGATGTGAAGCGTGTGTAAGAATAATGGTGTCAATGGTGATTGGGGTTTAGGATTAACAGCGGAGTGAGACAGGGTTGTGTTTTGTTCTGCCTTGGTTATTCAATTTGTATATGGATGGGGTTATGAAAGAATTAGAGGTGGGGGTGGAAGGAGATGGTGTTAGAATGATGGAGAATGGAGATGAGTGGAGGGTGCCCTACCTATTATATGCGGATGATTTGGTTCTGTGTGGCGAATTTGAAGAGAGTTTGAGAGGATTCGGGTAGAGAGATTTGCAGGGTATGGTAAAGGGGGTTTGTTAAGTAAAGCGTAAGATTAAGAGTAAGGTTATGGTTGTGAGTGAGGACAGTCCTAGTGTTAAAGTTTAATGTTAGATGGTGGAGCAGCTGGAGCAAGTTGTCGAGTTTAAATATTTAGGGTATGTGTTGGATGAGAAGGGAACGGATGATGCAGAGTGTAGTAGGAAAGTTGTGAATGGCAGGAAGGTTGCTGGTGAAATTAAATCGTTGGTGAATGTAAAGGGACTAAGTCTTGAGTGCGCTAGAGTCTTACATGAGGGTATGTTGTTACTGTGTTATTGTATATAGTAGTGAAGACTATGGTCTGGAATAAGAAATATAGATTAAAGTTCAATGTGTTCGATGGACAATCTTAGGGGCATGTTAGGTGTGAGAAGAATTAATAAAATGAGGAATGAACGTATTAGAGAGTTGTGTGGTGTGAAGAAGGGGGTAATGAGAGAATAAGAAAGTATTTTGAAATGGTTTGGTCACGTGGAAGGATGATGATAGTCGGTTTGCGTTAAGTCGGATGTTAGTGGAGAGTGTGGTTGGGCGCGACGCGGCTGGGAGACGGAAGAGAAGTGGATCGAGTCGGTAAAGGAATGTCTGAAGGAAAGAGAAAATGTGAGTTTCGCGGAGCGAAAAGAAAGGTGCATAATAGAAGAGAATGGCAGGGTTTTGTATGGGGGGCATGGTTGTGGCGCACCTGGGCCAAGGGATGACCCCTTACATTGACGATTTAACATAGTGGAGCGGTCCGTGCGGTCCCATGAACTTTAGGTGGATTTTTCCTGTCTGTGACGAGCTTTCCACTTAATTAAATGGTACAGAGGGTGGCGGGGTAAGGCTGGCTTTTCTTTCGACATTTGTCCTCCTTCTCCTACTGCTTTCTTCTTTTTCCGATGCTTGTAGCGCTCCTTACTCCAAATCTTGGGAAAAATAAGGTAAGATAAAGAAAGAAAGAAAGAAGCATATATATATATATATATATATATATTATATATATTATATATATATTATAATAATATATATATTATATATACTATATATATATATATTATATATATATATATATTATATATATATATATATATAAAATATATATATATAGTTATATATATATATAATATATATATATATTATATATATATATATATATATATTATATATTATACTATATTATAGTATTCTATATATATATATAATATATAATATATATCTATATATAATATATATATATATAATATATAGTAGAAATCAGAGCTATAAGACGCTTAGTTTAGTAGGTATCAAAGTAGGAGGTCTGAATTATTAATAAGAAACTGCAAATATATTAAAATTAGTAATAAATTTTTTACTTCAACTCCTCCATAGTGATCTCCTCTCCCTCCTCATCCTCCCTTCATTCAACTATCTCTTCTCCCCCATTCCCTACATGCTCATTCACATTTAACCATTCTCTGAAGTATACTGTTCATCTCCTGTTTGTCTGCTGATCTCACCAGAAATTCACCTTTCTTATCCTTGGATTTGCACCCTTTGCTCTTTTGGATCTCTATACGTGTATTTACCAGTCTAAAATCCTCCTCCCTTCTTTGCCCTCACTCTTTGCATCATTTCTTCTGCTTCTCTCTTTGCTGAATTTCTTTTACTCTTCTTTTCACTCTCTCTGCTTCATTTCTTACCTCCATATGCTGAGCCCTTGTCTGTGTAGTTCTATTTTTCAACCACTTTCTCATCAATACTGTTTTCCTCTTTATTGCCTCCTTCACTTTTTCAGTCCACCACTTATTGTGTCTTTTCATCGTTCCTCCGACCCATCTTTTACCCAGGGTCTCCTTTTACTTTTTCTTGTATCTCCCCCTATCTCAACGACTCCTAATTGTTCTAGGCTCTGACTTATTATTTCCATATACTCCCTTTTCCTGTCTCACTCCATCAGTGACTCCACTTTAATCACATTTCTCTTTTTTTTTATTCTGCAACTTATTTGTCTTCACCTCCAGGTCCGTCACCAATAATCTATGATAGAATATTTGTTACTCCCCCAGGTATCACTTTCACATTCCTTGCTAGCCTACTATCAGACGATATTACATAGTCTTTAATAGATCTCTGATCAAATTTTCCTGTGATATTGTTCCATCTACAGGATGTTTAGTAAACATACGGCAAAAATTCAAGGGGTTATTCACTGAAGTATTCTAAGAATATTTTGTCCTTTGATGATTTTTGAAAACACGCTTTGTTTCGGAGATACAGAGGGAACAAAAGTAACGACAATAACACATTTATTATCAAACATTACATGTAAACTTTCTTAATCTTCAAGAACTGTTGAAAATTACCACCTGCAGCTAGGATGCACGAATCTAATCTTCTTATTGACTGCCAGACTCTTTCAAAACCATCAATGTCGTTCCTGATTGAGTTACACCCACCAATTATCCGATTTCGCAAGTCATCCTCAGTTTCCACTGGAGTATTGTAAAATAATGACCTTAGATGGCCCAAAAAGAAATAATCCAGGGGGTTTAGGTCCGGGATCGAGCAGGCCATGGGTTAGGTCCACCCCTACCAATCCAGCGTTCTCCGTATGTTAGCGTTAGAAATCTACGAGCAAGTACACAAAAATGCGCTGGTGCATCATCGTGCAGAAACCACATTGCATTTATTGTTTGGCCAATGGTACATGCCTGCCAAAACTGAGGGTAGCGTGTGTTGCAAAAATTTAGCGAATACCATCTCCCCCGGTGAGTCTTCTGGTAGAAATACGGTCCAATTAGCCGAGTCACGCCACAAATTCCACGCCAAACGTTCAACGGGAACTGATGTTGAAAACATCTTCAAGTACCTCATGTGGATTTTCCTCAGTCCACACCTGGCTATTGCGAAAATTCCTTTTTGCATTTCTTGAGAAGTTAGCTTCATCGGTAAAAAGAATCAGCGTCAGTAGTTGAGGGATTTGAACCAATGTGTGTAAAAGGCATTGACAGAATGCAATATGTGAAGGAAAATCAGCAGGAAGAAGTGCCTGAACGCATTGTATGTGGTATTGGTAGAACAAATACTCCCTAAGAATTTTCCAAACAGTCCCATTACTTACATTCAAATTATTTGCAATATTTCGAGTAGACGTACCTGTATCTTCCTCTATTATGTCCAGCACATCTTCTTCAACCGCTACCGTTCGTACTGTCCTTGGCCTTCCTGGTCCTCCACCTCGTTTCAATGTTCCTGTTTCATGAAGACGGTGATGAATACTTTGGAAGGTTTTTCTATCAGGAATATTACGATGAGGAAATCGTTCAATGTACAAGGGCCTAGCTTGTAATGAATTGCCATAAAGTCCATAAATGAAATGCATGTTCGTCTAAAGCTTGCCCCTCTATTTCGTTTCGATGTCTTCACTTGCCTGATGTTTATTTATTTAGAGTTTAGAATTTCTTAACTACAGCAATTATCTAAAGCACTGTCTCGTACAAAAACATACATTATTTAGGGCAAAATTCATATTATACAAAATACGAAAAATCGTTCTTATTGTCGACATCTTTGTTCCCCCTGTATCTCCGAAACAAAGAGGGTTTTCAAAAATCATCAAGGGACAAAATATTCTTAGAATGGTCCAGGGAGTAACCTCTTGAATTTTTGCCGTATGTTTACTAAACACCCTGTGTATCTTGTGAACCTATGTGAGTCCCTCTGTTGGAAAAAATCAATTCATGATCTTCATTCTCTTCATTAAACAGAAATCTATCAACATCTCTACTTCAATATTTCTTATCTCCTCTCCATACTGTCCCACCTTTCTCTCCACCTCGTCTCTTCTCCTCCCCACTCTTGCATATATATATATATATATATATATATTAATATTATATATATATATATATTACATATGTATATATATAATCTAGATATATAATATATATTTATATATATATATATTATAATATATATATATATATATATATAAATATATTATATATAGCCAGTCTCCAGATTAGGTGACACCTGTATCTCAAAAACTTTGATAGATACATAAAACCTGAATGTATTTTAGAAATCGGACGAATCATTTTAATGCAGGAACAAAAAAAATTATGATTATTAATTTAATAAATAACTACAAAAAATAAGTTAACATCTTACGTTGAAAACCTTAATTTTAGACGTGTTCCCACTAAAAATTATGTTTTTTCTTTATACCTTTTCAATATTTTAGAGGTAACTTTAAAAATTGCATGATTTTAAATTTTCTTCTTTCTTAAACTTAAAAATTAAGGTTTTTACATTTTTTAAAATTATTTCACCAGCACTCGCAGGTCGGGGTGGTACCCGTAGATTACCATTGGTTGTCATCATTTAGCGCCGCTCCACGGCTTATCACCTTAAAAATGATTAATTTTTCTTCATTCCATCTCTCACACGCCACATCGCACACTCTTTCAAGGATGCTCTGCCGAGACCTCGCCCTAATATTGGGGGGAATCATATCTCGGAAATTTGAGGGAAGGCAGACAATATATATTATATATATATATATCTATATTATATTATATTTATATATTATATATACATATATCTATATATATATTATATTCTATATATATATATATATATATATATATTATATATACTATATATATATTTATATTATATATATATAATATAATATATATATATTATATATATATATTATTGTGGTAATTGAGGTCAGGTCAATCTTACCAACATAGCACGCAAATGCAATAGCGGAGTTTATTAACGAACTCTATTTTCTCACTATGGCAATAGCAAATCTTTCAATATTTTTGAAGAAGCGTTCTCATTTTTCTTGCCGCCATTTTCGCACGACATCGACGCTTTATAATTGCTCACAAGAATTATGGATTTTTACCATTTTATGAAGTCTTAAAGCTTATTAAAGCATATGATATTTCTCGTATTGCCATGGTTACTGGGGTCCGTGTTTTATACTAAATACAAATTCAACTGCAAGTCTTTGTTCAAACCTTTTGGCCCACTAACATCAAACAGCAATCCCGCTAAAGAGTGGTGACCATTGGAGTGACATCGAAGCCTACCAGTGGAAGTAGGCTCCCAACACCTAGCCAGCATATTTATCCCCAGCTACGGGCCTACCAAATTTTCGTGCGCAGCTTAAAAGCACGCGTTGGACCCCATCCATAGGCCAGAAAAAGGAAAACCATCCTGTTGCTCATATTCAGGACCTAATTATCATTATTATTATTATTATTATTATTATTATTATTATTATTATTATTATTATTATTATTATTATTATTATTATTATTATTATTATTATTATTATTATTATTATTATTATTATTATTATTATTATTATTATTATTATTATTATTATTTTTACCATTTTATTTTATTATTTGCGAAAACATTTTTCTATATAACTATTTTTTTAAATTTTCAATTTTATATATATACGCGTCAAACACCGGAAACAAAAAAAGTTTTAGTATTTTATTTATATTTTCTGCCAGAAACAAAAAAGTTTTAGTATTTTATTTATCATATTTCTGCCAGAAACAAAAAAGTTTTAGTATTTTTTTTTTAATCATATTTCTGCCGGAAACAAAATAGTTAGTTTTATTTTCGCGCTGTCATCTTTTGCATTATTTACTTATTTACTTTTTCTAGTATTGGTGCTGTGGTTTTGCCTTCTTCCTTCCTTCATTCCTCTCCTAATTCTTACCTTCTCTCTTCGTCATTTCTTTTCTTCTACTTCATTCTCCAGCCCTCGTCATGGTGGAGACTAACGACGACACTCATCCTCCACCCCCTCACCACTTTCGTCTTCCTCCTTTCTACCCTCACCATCCTGAAACATGGTTTTCACTAGTAGATGGCATCCTCCGTACTATCAGTGATGAGGCGACCAAGTACAGTACGGTTTTGTCCTTCCTGCCTGAGGATGTATCCATCCGCATTAGGGATTCCATCCCTACACTGTCCGCTTCTTCTACCCCTTACTCAGATCTTCGTACCCTCTTGATCTCCCGCCTGTCCCTTTCTCAGGAAGCCAAGTACGAAGAACTTCTACGTGGCACCTCACTAGGAGATCAGAAGCCTTCTGATCTCCTGGTGCAGATGCTCTCTTTGCTGAGTGGACCCCCTACTACACAGGAGTCAGGTTTTGTCCGCACTCTCTTTATTCAGAAACTACCCAGAGATGTACAGTATTTCCTCGCATCGATGGATCCAAAACTTACTCTTCAGGAGGTTGCAGAGAGAGCCGATGGTCTTATACGCTTCTTCAACTCTAATGCTCCCGCTGTTTCTGCCATCGCTGCTCCTGTGTCTGTTTCCTCTTCTCCTGCAGCTCAGGCACTTACTTTTCCTCCTACTTCATTGCCTCTCCCGTCTTCTTCGCTTCCTTCTCCCTATACCTTCTCTTCACCCCTTCTGTGGTCTGCTTCCGGTTCCCTCTTCAGCTGCTAACTTTCTTCTTCTTACCGCGGTGTACCGGCCCCAATCGCTCGTACCCCTGGTCATACTCCAGCGCCTCTGCCACGACCCTGTTCTCCGTTTTTCGAGTATAGAGACACGTCTTTCCGGCTTTGGAACATGCTGGCAGACATGAAGCGGAGCTGATGGTCCATTCCGCCATGCTAACGGTCCCTCAAAGGGACTCTCATTCCGCAACCGCTCCTCTCAGGTCGTCACTTTTCTGACCGTTCTGCCTACCGCCATGCCCTCAGCGATATCAACATGGGTATTGTTTTTTACACACTCCCGGTTTGGCCTGAAAGCGAAAAGGTGCAGCCAACCCTGTACTTTTTCGGGAAACCCTCTAGCCAGCGGTTCATAAAGGCGGTGGATCCAGCTGGCCAACCCTCCGTTTGTTCTTCCTCTCCGCCTTCTTCTATTTCTCAGTATGTCCTGCCGGGGGGCCCTTTTTTTCGACAGGTCTACAAACTGTTCTTCCTATCGACACCGGAGCCTCGTATTCTTTGCTACCGTCGAGATGCTACCACAGAAGTCCGGGCTGTTCCTCTTCTGACGGGCTTCTTAACGCTGCAAATGGGTAGTACGCCATCTGTCTATGGTGAGGCGTTTGTGCACCTTTAGACATCTCTCTTCGCCGTCATTCCGCCTGGGTATTCGTGGTTCGCTGACGTTTACCACCCCATTTTGGGACGCTGATTTTCTGTCACATTTCGACCTTCTGGTCGATCTAAAGAAACAGGAGATTGGTTTGACGTTGTACGTTTGTCTTCGGGCAGGTACGTAGTTTCTTCTCTCTTAAAGGCATCTCTGGCGTTTGCTCCTTCTTCTGGTACCTCCTCGCTTCTTCACATCTGCAGAAGGATTTTCGCGGCGTCTGTTGAACCGCCTGTTCTTTCTTTTTCAAGATTGTTCGA
>JABUQX010030833.1:0-12500 GCA_015478945.1 Trachelipus rathkii
TGCTTAGATTTCCACTGCTAATAATATATCTGAACATTTTACTACTTAAAGAGTTTTATTATATCTTTCATTAAAAATAAAAACCTGGAAATCATAACACTTTAGATCTATTTAAGAATTTGAGGACTTATAAAAGAAAAAGAAGATTTTAAAGTTAACTAGACCTATGTATTAGCTGACGAACTCGAACATCTGTTGGCAAAACTAAACCTTTAATAGGTATATTAGATGCAGATAGTAGAGAGATGCCAAAATTATTTAAACACGATTATCTGCTTTGTCACAAATGATGCTGCTGTTTCTCTGTTTAATCAGTTAGAACAATTAAAGAGGGAATTCTCCGAATATTCAATGAGGCTTAGGATATAGGAGGATTGAAGTTGCCACCGGTTCCAAACCGGCTCAAATCCACCACTGGGGCGCCATGGTTCATTTATCTTTGAAGGTGCACCACGACATCTTATTAGGACAGCCGCAGACGCACAATACACATCTAGACTACTCATATATATATATAAATATTTATATGAAATATATATATATATATATATATATATATATATATGATATATATACTATCGACCTTATATATATAAAGGTATATATTATATATATTATATATAATATATATATAATATATATTATATATTATATATTTATAATAGTATTATTATATATATATATACTAGATATAAATATATATATATAATATATCTTATATATATATATCTGATATATACTATATATATAATAATATGATATATTATAATATAATATATATATATACTATATAATATAAATTATATATATTATTATATATTTATTATCATATATATATATTTATATATATTTAATAGTTATATATATATATATATAAGTTTTTGTGTGTGTTTGCATGTGGTTTCTCACTCAGTTAGTATACTAGTATGATAATGTACTTGCGTATATATAGGTATATATATATATAGTATATATGGATTTATCGTATGTTATACGCCTAGCGAGTCATACGTATGATAGTGAGTATAGTATAATAATAGTATATATATATAATAATATTCAGCTAAATATGATATGTACATTTGATTATAGAGCGATAGGCGTTAAGGTTGCTGTTGACTGGTTGTTGTGGTTGGTTGGTTTTTTTGGTTGTGGGGTTTGCGGGGTGTGTGTTGGTGTGGGGTGGTTGGTTCGAGTGTGTTGTGTTTGGTTGGTTTGGTTTTTGTTGTATCTACCCTGACGTCAGATCTTACCTCCTTCCCCAAATAACGGTTAATTCATCTTATAGTAGAGTTAAATTTAGGCCAGGTGGAGGAAAGATGGGAATATGTGAAGAGTACATATTGGCGTCGAGGAATGGGGAATGGCATTCAATGGAGGTTCAAACTTGTTTGATAAGAGAGGGATTCCAGAATTTTACGGTCAGCATTGATGGTAAACAAAGGATGTTAAAATCAGAGAAGCGGAGGGGATGACTGGAATTGTGCGTGTGGGTTCGGATGGGGGAATGTTCCGGGGTTAGTGAAGGGAGGTTGGTGCGGAATGATGTGCCCATGTGTATGTGGATTTTCAGTTTTAATTGTAGGCTGGTTTGGCCTATATAGAAAGGATTGCAACTTGCACATTTGAAGATGTAGACAACTGAGGATCTTAACAAAGTCGGGAGCACGTTCTTATAAGAGAAGAAAGAGCCTATGGAAAGGGGGTTGGTGACAATAAAGTGGGGTTGAAGTTGGGGAAAGAAGGTGTTAAAGAGTTGGAATAAGTCATTATTTAATGTGGAGTGGGAGGGACCTAGATAGGAGACATTGCACTATCTAAGCAGCAAACACAAGGAAAATGTAGAAAGGAAAATGAGTAAAAGAGTAAAGTAAAATATATATGGGACTCTGAAACGAAAAATCATAAAGAATGGACATAGTAAATTTACAGAAATTATAGCAATGGGCGATCTTCTGTTTCGTCACGTGAAATTCTTGGCTTTGTACGGCTAGCGAAAGTATCGGTCTCTTCCACACACTACACAAAGGAAATAATACAGAGATATTATTTGAAAGGAAATTTATGACAGCGTTACAACTAAAGTTTCAGAATTAATAACCTCTATCAAATAATCATTCAAGCCAATTTTCTTTGTTTCTCTGAGTAGTAGTCATTCCGTTGACAATTATTTCAGAAGCTAAATTTTGGGTTATGCTCTGACCCTCTCACTGAACGTCATGCAGGTGAATATCTCAGTCACGTATTTAATGGAATGATGTCCACTGTGTGCCCTGAGAGATTCCGGACCCAACATAAATAAAATTATGTTTCTTTCTTGAGTGAGCTACAGAAACTACGGCTCAGTCATCAACATTAGAAATGTTCGTGACACGTCAATAAGAGTAACGAAGTTCTCCTCAAAATACTAGTTAATGCGGCACACTTTGAATCATTCCGCCATGGCCTTCAGTAGAACTAAATAAATTACAGGCCAGGATTAATGTTCCATAACTTTCAGTAATACATGATGTTACCACGATATTGTAAGGTTGCAAGAACTTAATGACTCTTTCTGCCAGTACAACCGTTCTAAATAGAGTAAAATAAATATCTTCCATCTCCATTGACAATTCTATTCTAATTTTCTAACGAATGTGTATCACTGTAGCTGCAATCATTAACAGAAAATCATTATGATGAATCCAGCAACACTTTGTTTGTCTTCCTCTCGTAAATAACTCTGAAGATAGTATTAATATCCTCAGACAATGAGAGTCAAGGAATAAAAATGATGAGAGAGGCGATAATGAGCACTTTCTCTCCTCTAAATTTATGGTTCGGTTAACATTTGTTATTGTACCATTAATGATGGACAATGAACATCGTAAAAAACTATTTGTTTACCTTCACTCGTTTAATTTTGATAAACCTCGGAATAGGAATATCAGTGTGTTCCTACTAAACTTAAGTGGATCCTACATCGTTAATTTTCTGCTCCAAAAATAACTTTTGTAAACCCTCCTTTCCTACTCTTAATCGCTCTGATGAACCTGTAGCCAATACACCTACTGAAGTGGGCATATATTATATATATATAATATAGTTATTATATATAATATATATATATATATAATATATATATTAGATAATATTATATATATATATATATATATATGATATATATAGTAGTATATGAAGAAAGAAAATTATGACGAGTAAGTGAAGCGTGGAGTAAGAATAAATGGTGTAAAAAGTGATTGGTTTTAATATTAATAGGCGGAGGTGAGGCAAGGGATGTGTTATGTCCCCTGGTTATTCAATTTGTATATGATGGGGTTATTGAAAGAATTAGAAATGGGGGTAGCAGGAAATGGTGTTAGAATTGATGGAGAATGGTGGTGAGTGGAGGGTGCCTATCTATTATATGCGGATGATTGGTTTTGTGTGGTGAATCTGAAGAGAAGTTTGAGGAATTGGTAGAGAGATTTGGCAGGATGTTAAAAGGAGGGGTTTTGAAAGTGAAAACGTAGATAAGAGTAAAGGTTAAGGTTGTGAGTGAGGACAGTCCTCGGTGTAAGTTATATTAGATGGTGAGCAGCTGGAACAAGTGTCTGAGTTTAAATATTTATGATATATATGTTGGATGAAAAGGGAACGGATGATGCAGAGTGTAGTAGGAAAGTTGTGAATGGCAGGAAGGTTGGCTGGTGGCACATTAAATGGTTGGGTGGATTAGGGACTAAGATCTGGAAGTGCCTAGGCGTCTTACATAAGGGTAGTGTTGTTACCTGTTTTAATGTATACTAGTGAAACTATGATCTGGGAGACCGAGGAAAGAGTGAATTGAGTCAGTAAACGAATGTCTGAAGGAGAGAAAATGTGAGTTTGGCTAAAGAGGTAGAATAAAGTTCCATAAATAGAGTGAATGGCGGGGTTTTTGTGAGGGGGTCTATGGTTGTGGCCCACCTGGGCCAGGGGATGAACCCTACACTTGACGATATGCCATAGGTGTCCTATGCCTTTGCCTGTGATTACATTTGATCGGGTGCATGGGCTCGCTGAAATCTATGAAACCGTTAGGAAGGTGGGGTGGCCGGATAGCGTTCTCCGTGTTTTTGAGGAGTGTGCTTCCGTGCTGGCCGCTCCTCGTTCAACTATAACTCTCTGTCTCAAATACTAACGAACTTTCCTCAGTAGCGGAGCACGCACATGTCCAGACCGGTTCGAAGAAATGTAGCCGCTCTGATCCTTTAACTATCGCCCTATAGCTCTCGACTGTATTCTATCTAAGAATCTTTGAAACTCTTCTCAACTCTTCATTTCTTAGATTCATCTGGATCTCATTCACTTCTTTCCGATCGCCAGTAGTATGGCTTTCGGCGCTCGAGTCTACTGGCGATATACTTTCCTATCTTACTGATTTATGGTTTTCCGCCCTTTAGAACTATGGGGAGACTTGCGTGTGGCGCTTGACAATATTCAAAGCATTTGAACCGGGTATGGCACGCGTCACTGCTGCTCTCCAAGCTCCCTTCCTTGGGTTTCCTCCTTCTCTTTGCTTAACTTTTATGTTCTAGTATTTCTCTCAAATCTCTCAATATTGGCAGTTGTTGATGATGGGGCGCTTCTTCTTCTTTTTCTGTCAATAGTGGTGTTCCTCAGGGTTCCTGTCTTATCTCCTAACTTTATTTTACTTTTCAATAATGATCTTTCTCACATGCACATCTAACCTCTATCCACTCATACGACCGATGACTCGACCCTTCATTCTTCAACTCATTTTCAATTCTGTTCCCTGTCTTTTAACTTACTAGAATTGGCATCTGTCTTAATCTTTCGAGATTCTATTCTCGGGCAGATCTGATAGAATTCCGGGTGGGGTCGTCTCGACCTTGTGTGAAATGTAATTCTTTAAAAACTCAACTTCCTAAACAAATCTCCCTTCTAAAACATCTTCCAACTTTCCTATCCATCTCTTCGACGGTTCTCTCGTCTCTCCTGTTGACATATAAACATCTCTTCGGCCTTAACATAAACAAAAAAGAATGTCTTGGAAATCTCACATCACAACGTTGCTAGGGCGGCCTCAAAGAAAACTCAGGAAATTCTGTTTAGACTGCGAGTCTTTTTTTCTTCATCACACTCCAGCTATACAAAGGCCTCATCCGTCCTTGTATGGAATACTGCTCTCAGTATCTGGGGGGGGGGGCTTCTGGGTTTCACCCGGCTTTTGTGACAGGGTCGAGTCAAAGGCCAAAAAGACTTATAAACTGTATCCGTACTTTTTCACTTCACTTGACTCCTCTATCTCTTTGTGGCGTGATGTTTGGTGCTTATCTCTTTTCTATAGGTACCACAGCGGCAGGTGCTCGAGGGAATTGTCCTCGCGTAACCACCACCTTTACGACGCCGCGTAGCACAAGGGGTCTGTGTCTGCCGCACGGAGTTTTGTGTAATATTTGGTAATCCCCCAGGCTTGTTTCGCTGCGGTTGCTTCCTTCTTTCCTGCCACTGCTTCTGTCTGTGGAATTCTCTTCCATCTTCTGTGTTACCTGCTGAATTTAATCTCCTCACTTCAAAGCTTGCGTCTGATTGCTCATCTGCGTAATTTGCGTTAAGTTTGAACATTTTGTCGAGTGCAACACCCCCCCCTAAAAAAGGGCTTAGAACGAGTGAGTGGGGGGTGAAAAATGAAAAAAAAAAAAAAAAAAAAAAAAAAAAGTGAGGGTCCGTCGCGGTCCCGTGAAGCTCTAGGGTTTATTTTCTGACTGCGCCGAGTTCTCACTAGTAGGTATAGAGGGGGCGGTAAGGCTGGGCTTTCCTTTTCGACTTGTGTCATTGTCTTCTACCGCTTTTCTTACCCCCAGTGCTTGGGGAAAAAAAAGGAAGTGATATATATATTATATATATTATATAGTATATATATATAATATATATATAGTTATATATATATATATATATGTGATGTATAATATGATATTATATTTATAATATAATATATATAGTAATATGAATTTATATATATATATTATAGTATATACATAGTATTAATTACTAATTATTATATTATATATATATATAATATATATATATAGTATATAATTATACTATAGTATATATATATATAGTATAGTATATATTATAATATATATTATATATAGTACAGGGGTGTCTCACAAGTTATGTTTAGCAGCGGTGTATCACCTACGGGTGTTTAAGTGTGAAAATGTGTAGGAAATATAAGTTCGATTTTTTAATTCATTAAGGAGGATGGGATATGTTAACGTTGGTGTCTGCGCACGCGCAATACGAAACGCGCACAAACACATGAGGATGTTCGAAAATGGGATTGATATTATTTGTTAAATGGCTTCTGTGAATGTACATAAAAATGAGGGGGCTCGTTCCCTACTCGACATTTTGATACGCGTGAGGTTCGTTTCCCACGCATTGCAGGTCTCCAGTAAACAAACTAGAGCGTCCTCCGTAGACATACATGTGCTACAAAAGGACCGAAACGTAGTAATAATGAAATTATTAGGTAAATACAATAAGTATAGTCCATAGTATCTATAAAATATTTCGATATCAAGACTAATAAAGAATTAAATTAAAATACCCAATTCAAACCCTTTTAGATTATCATTGATATGTATGCCAAAAAAAAAGAAGTAAGTAAATTGCGGCAATGTGAATGTGTACAACCAACTAACTAACAGCTATCATATGGAGGATGTCATAAACTACAAATTATGCATAATAAAGTGTAGGTGAAACGTATAGCTTCAGAGGTGGTTTGTTTAGTCAGAACCATACATTTGGAACATGCTTACGTGACCAGTATACACAGGACATTTTGGAGATGTACAAAATGCGTGCTAAAACAAGGAATGCTCGCAGAATTGCTGGCAGAATTTGACGGAAGCGTTAAAATCCACCACATCGATAGACACGCGAGCACATGGGCAAATTCCATATGAGTTACGACCCGTTCGATTCAGGGGTCGATTAGTTCAACCCCCTCCATCACATACGGGAGGGGGTCGGTGTCCGCGTTACATTCGACTCCGGAGACTGGACGGTTCTGCTATAGCACCCATGAAAATCCAAAGTCCTCCTTACGGCAAGGCTACTTCGGTCTTGGGAATATCGAAGGCGAGCCATACGTAACGGATTTTGGGTGTATGTATGCAACATGTAATTCCATATAATCCCACACAATTGTGCATGGTCTTGATCGTTGGAGACTCAACAAACCGGCGCTGGAAATTCCTGCTGCTACCTCCGATTGCCCTCTAATGATTGTACCGACTTAATTGGAAAATATCTTAATGGACCAATGAATCTGGCTTTACCAATACGGTATGTATAAGACAGAGTGATGGGAAACTTCAGACAATTGGGCGGAAACAAACCCACATATAACATTCACTAGCATGTACTACTAAGGTCTCATACTCAGTACCAAGCGTTTGGGTGGTGGTAACATATCTCATAGTAGGATATCGGGCCTTACTTCTTCGATCAGGAAAGTTATGATCAGGACAGGCGTTACGTCACATTTCTGTCACGACCGTCTTGTTGACCTCCTGAAGTGACGTAATACCTTTAAGGACACGACGAAGAATATATTACCACAATGGATGGGTGCCCAGCACATATTGCAGCTATAGTGACGACCTACCTTCGACAAGAACCTTTTCACGGGAAAGGATGGATCGGCAAGATCTGGTTCCATTTCCACTGGCCTGAAGCGTTCACGAGCCGACTTAACAACCAACTGGACTACTTTCTGATGTGAGGAACTCAAAGCATACCGTGTACGCTTGGTTTTTAAGTGACCCAGTAGTCCCTCGCCCGATGATACTTCGCCGTCAAAACCCAAGCGATGTAGCGGGAGATCAACCCCCGGCATCAAACTGTCATTGGCATGCAAATGGAACCTGGCGCCAGAGGGCTGAGGCAATGTATTCGCGTGTTCGCCTGAATGGAAGCGTCTTCGAACAACATTGTAAATACCTGTATGTACAAGTTGAATCGACATGCACGTTTTTCTCCCTTTTGAGTATTTTCAAGAATAAGATAACTAAAATAATTTGAGCTTGATACATTAAAAACAATCATTATTTATTTGCCCTATCGATATTATGTAGGTCTCGTCCCTTGAATACCATTGGTTTTTTCTTCAACCTTTTCACATTCACGTTTAAAAACTATTGTTTGGTATTCATTGATGCGTTTAAGAAACCTGTACATTGTTAACTGTATTATATCAAACGCAAAATGATATGTCTATGCAGGGCGTCTAGTTGTCTATGGGTACATTGCGTGGCGTGAAAACCGTAAACGCGTATAAAAAAATGTCGTAAAAGACGAGCCCACCTCATTTTTTTATGTGCATTTCAACAGAGCCTAAAAAATATAGTCATCCCATGTTACCATTCTACGAATGTTTGTGCCTCGGTTTTCGTATGATGCCGCGTGCGCAGACACGCAACGTAACAATATCCCATCCCTCCTTATAAATTAAAATAATCGAGACTTAGATTCCTAAACTCTATCTTTCAGTAATTAAACATGCCCGTACTGTGATCACCGCTTGTTAAACATAACTTCGTGAGACACCCCTACCCTATCAAGTATATATATATGATAGTATAGTATATATATATATTATATTACTATAGTAATACATATATATGATATAGATATAGTATATATGATATCTATATATATATATAGTATATTATATATAAATACTATAGTATATATATAGTTATATATTATATATATATATCCAACTCAATTTCTTTTCATTTTTTTTTATTTTCAGAAAATGTTTAGTCGGGTAAGGCTGGTGGCGTGGCAATAAAAGGTCGGCCACCTGCACCGCACCGCACCACTAATTTTTCCTTCCCGTTGCTCCGCACCGCAACCAGAGCACTTTTATTTTGTTCCTTCCGCCCGCACCAGCACCGCACCAGCGGCATCGCGTGAAATGTTCGAATTGCGCACCGTGCACAGGACCGTGCACAAATGAGCGCACCACGCACCGCACCGCACGGCACAACACTCGGTGCGTTGGCCAACCCTAGATTGAGAGTTTATGCTTTAAATCAGATCATATGTGAATTCGGTAATATTTCTTTTTGCTTTCTATATATATGATATATTATATAGTATAATTATTTTTATTCGAAAACATTTTTTTTCTATGTTATATACATAGTTAAATCTATTATTATAATAAAATATTAAATATGTCTAATATATTTTATTATTTTTATGATATATATATAATATATAGTACGGTATATATATATGAGCCCATTCTTTTCAGGTTTTACAATTATTGTATCAAATTCAAAACTTAATTTTGAAATATTTGTTTTTAATTAATAAACTTTGCTTGCTCTATATGCCCTGAATTTTCTGTTTAGAGAAAACCGAAGCATAGCACCAAATTTGGAAATCGAGGAATAGCGAGAAGATGCCAAGAACCAACATCTACAGTTTGTATTGGGCAGTGTTTTGTTTTCTAACACAGAAAAAAGTATATATAGAATCAATTGACATAGAATTTTCCATCAACCGCGTTCCCTCTTTCAGGATTGACATCAATCAATCACTGTGATTGACATCAATCAATCGATGTGTTTATTAATAAAGCAATGATACAAATTTTTATTTCGGGAAGCCTAATTTATTACTACAAGTAAACCCATAAAATCTAAAATTTCTCATAATATGTTTTCAAAAATAATTTAAATTTTATATTTATATATCTACTAGATTATATTTGATACATATATATATATAATATATATACTATATATTATATATATATATATATATTATAATACTATATATATATATATATATATATATATATAGTTATATTATATATAGTAATATATTAGTGATATATATATATATATATATATATATATATATATATTATAGTTATATAGTATATATATATTATATATATTATATATATATATATATATATTATATAATATATATAGTATAATATAATATATATAATATATATATAGTTACACGATATATATATATAGATATACTATATATATATTATATATAATATATATATATTATAGTATATTAAAAATATATATTATAAGTATGATAGAGTATAGTATATATATATATATATAGTATAAGTACTATTTAAATATAATATAGTATATATATATATATATATATTATATATATATATATATATATATATATATAAGATAATATTATATATATATAGTATATATATATTGATATAGTATATATTATAGGTATATCTTAATATATATATATACAATATAATTTATATATAATTATATATATATGATATATCATATATATATATATATATATATATATATACTAATATATTATATATATATATATATATAAAATGGACGTACTATAGTATATAGTATATATTATATATATATGATATATATTACTATATATATATATTAATATATATTGTATATAATAATATATATATATATTATGTATTATTATTATATATATATATTACTATATAGTATATTAAATATAAAAAGAATATATATACATATGATCCGTATAGTAGTATACTAATATATAGATATATATAGTATAAACACTCACTCCACACTATATATATATTATTATATATATATATAAGTAGTATATTAATATATATATATATATATATATATATATCACTATATATATATGTTAAATATATATGATATAGATATATGTATATATATATAAGGTATATATATATACTATTATATATTAGTAATATAAGATTATACATGTATATATACTAATATATATAATGTATATATAATATATTATATTATATAATATAAGTATATAATATTATACTATAATTAATATATAGTTTATATATATATAGAATACTATATATATAGTTACTATAGTATTAGTATGCGGCTGATGCGGTGACGTGATATTAATAATATATTATAAACGGCCTTGGTATCATTACACCAATGAATATATCACACTAACAAAACAGCACTTTCGTTAGGTTAATTACATAGTAAATAAAACATAACTGTTAATATGAAAGCGAAGTTGCAAAAAAAAAATATTAATAGTGTGTAATATATAATTTTTAACTCATACGTTTTCTCATTATTAAATATATAATTATTGTAAAATATTAAAAAGGAAATTAACATAAATGTTTTGATGAATAACTATTTTAAATATACAGACTTGGACACAAACAATTTCATAAGCAATTGCGGTTTCGGAATGTAAAGTACATCAATATGCAATGTAAAAGTATATTATAGTGAAGCAGTTTGATAAATTAATCATTCGACCGCGTGATCAATATTTTCCACGCGATATGAAGTAGTTCCTTCCAATTTCAGTTATTAATTAATATTAGATTCAGAAGTTTCGTTAAAGAGTAAAATCTAATTTAAAAATTATCATTGGCAATTTACATTAGGTTTTTAAGGAATAAAATCAGGTCAAACTAAATTAATTTGCGACATATAGATTCATGACTGGCTTTAGATGACGGTCCGGGGATCGAGGGTATGTTGGCTGTGAACGTGTCGGCGCGACTGTATTCATGACTGGGTCAATGAGTTATAGAAATATAGATTTTTGATAGAATTTTTTTTTTCTGTGTCCGAATTTTTTTTTTTTTTTTTTTTCAGTTGTCACCACCACTCACGGGCAGAGCCCTATTCAAAGAGGGGTGTCTGTGTAGGCATTGCAGCAGCACATTTGGCACAAGTTTTTCTTTGAAAGCTTATAATGCGATTCCTAATTCTACATATATGTTGCACAAGCTTCAATCCATTTAAGTTGCAACCAATAAATTGGATTGCTGTGCATAAATGAATAACCAATCGATCGGTTAGTTAGCCTTGTGTTAAGAAAGAACCTTATATTAGTAACTTTAATAACTAATATTGCTTTTTAAGAATATATTTATATATATTTTTATATAAATATTTTCCTTTTCAAAATTTCGGTCACAAAAATCCGTCAGAAATCTCTCAAAGTAGGGTACTTTACTTTTGAGTCATTTGGCCTATTTTGAGTAATGCAAAATTGACTTTTTTTTTTTCTTGTATCTCTTGTACTTATTTAATTCACTTGAAATTTGCAATATTCACTCATTTTTATATAACTTTTATATTCCTTGAAGGGATTTTCATTTGGTTGTATATTTTTAGAATTATTCCGTATATACACCATTCATAATATATATATTTCAAATTTCAGCGCAAAATTCCTTATATATATGATCTAATAGTAATTATATAATCATATATAATATAATATATATAGTATATTTATATATAGTATATATAATATAATATATATATTAGTATATATAATATATATGATAATATATTATACTATATAATTATTATTATATAATATATATATATATATAATATAATAATATATATATTATATATATATTAATATATCATATATATAGTATATATATA
>JABUQX010030833.1:22500-41244 GCA_015478945.1 Trachelipus rathkii
AAAGAATTGAATTTCACAAGGTTGAGACGACCCTAATCGGAAATTCTATCCAGATCAGCGAGAATAAAATTGGAAAGATTAAGACGAGAAGCAATTCTAGAAGTAAAAGAGGGAGTAAGAATTGAATGAGTTGAAGAATGAAGGGTTGAGTTCATCGGCATATGACGTGCGATAGGTTAGATGTGCAGGTGTTTGAAGATCATCTTAATTGAAAAAGTAAGTAATAAAGTAGAGATAAGACCGAACCTGAGGAACACCACTATTGACAGGAAAGGAGAAGAAGTCGCTCCATCAACAACAGCGATGATTGAGCCGATTCGAAAAAGCTAGACATAAGTAAGCAAGAGAAGGAGGAAAACCAAAGGAGGGAGCTTGAGAGCAGTGACGCATGCCATACCCGGTCCAAAAGCTTTGGATATGTCAAGCGCCACCACCACAAGTCTCCCCGTAGTTTCTAAGAGCGGGAAACCCATAAATCGTTAAATAGGAAAAGTTATATCACCAGTAGACCTCGAACGCTGAAAACCGTACTGGCGATCGGAAAGAAGAGAATGAGATTCCAGAGGTCTAAGAAGTGAGAGTTGAGAAGGGTTTCAAAGATCTTAGATAGAAAACAAGTGAGAAGCTATAGGGCGATAGTTAGAAGGATCAGAGCGGCTCCTTTTTTCGGATAGGTTGGACATGTGCATGCTTCCCAACACTGAGGCGAAAATGCTTAGTATTGAGACAAAAGGAGATATAGTTGAACGAGGCGCGGGTCAGCAGTAGCAGATCCCTCAAAACTCGGATAAAATGCCATCTGGGCCAACCCGCCTTCCTAAACATTCATAGATCTTCAGCAGGCCCAGCACCCGATCAAATGTAATCACAGGCAAAGACATAGGACACCTGAGAGGAGAAGGATTGAGGAGGAAGGAATGCCAGAATCGGTCCAGGGTTGAGTAGCAGGAAAATAGGAGGCGAAGAGGATTGGCCTTTTCAGTTGGAGAGTTAGCAACAAAGCCATCCGATCGAATAAGAGGAGGAAGGCAGATTTACAGAATTATTAGAGATGTTTTTGGCAAGAGGCCAGAAAAATTTGTCAGTAGGGAAACCAAGGAGGTTAGCGCACTTCCGTTTAGATGAAAGCCCGCTTTGCTCGCTGAAGAGTATCCCTGCAACGATTTCTAGGAATTGAATTAGCGGGAAGATAGGGAGAATGAGAATTTTTTTTCACTCCGTACGCGCTGTCTCTAGCCAGAATGGCCAGAGAAAGATTTAGTCGAAGAAGAAATGAACCTGTCATTCCGTCAACGATTACCCTCCCACCTTAGTGGCACGAAACCGAGCGTTCATCAGGAGTCAAGCAGGTCATTCCAATTATAGTTAGCGTAGAAGCAACGCAAGGCCCCCCCAATCAGCCGGTCAAAGTTGGCCAGAAAAACTCACTAGGGCAAGGATGGAGCGTTGGAGAAGAAAAAAGTATTAAAATTAAGAGACTAAGGCTTGTGCGTTAGATGTTACCAATAGGAGGAAGGTGGTTGATATATTAAAGAAGAAAGACTAGTGGGTGAAACATAGGTCAAGTTGTGTTCAAGAATTGGTTGGGACGATCAGAATGTGTGTAGTTCTTTGATTAGTTGACAGGCATCGTTGAGAATGCGATGATTCGGGTCTCCTCCCCACCTAAATCGGTAAGAGAGGACCCCAAAATATTCAATTTGTGTGCATTGAAATCTACCTAATAGAGACCCCAGGTATTTGGATAAGAAGACATAACAGTCTCGTGAGTTAGTAGTAGATTATTCAATGAAGGAAGTGAAAAAATCTGTCTGTTAGGAGAAACAGTAGGAGAAACACAAGATTTATTGTAGTAGAAGGAAGAAAGGTTTTGAGCCACGGAACATCGAAATTAGGAGATTCGAAATTCACGAGACGTGTTACAGGAGTATTAATGTTTACATAGGCACACATTCCACCCTTCAGACGGAAATTATGAAATAAGTTATAGTTGGATACATTAAACGAGTTAGAGGATGAATTCTTAGCCATCTGAGTCTCAAACAAGAGCAAAAGGTTAGGGTAAGAGTTAGAGAGGTGATATTCCTCCACAGAGGCAAAGTTAGAGTTTAAGCCGTGGATGTTGGTAAAGTCAATAGAAAGCCCACGCCTATGCAAATCTGCCATCTCTCTCACGCACACACTCGACACAAACACACACACACACACACACACACACACACACACACACACACACACTTATAAGAACAGAAGATAAAAACAGACTAAAACAAAAGGAGAAATTGGGATAAAAATTGAACATAAACTAAATCCTAACTTAAAAAATTTAAGTACTGAAATTAATTAAAAATCAACTACAATACAGTGAAAAAATAAAACAAACCTATACAACTTTACCACACTCGAATAGACAATATTAAAATTTGTTAAAACCTACAACTAAAAAAATGAAATTTTTTTTAAAACTTATCTTTCAAAACGCTGAACGCAGAATCTAGTCGAAACGAATAAATGATTAAATACCGAGTGATACAGTTTAATAAAACTTTCAATTAAAACAAAATATGATTTAAAGAACACACAATAACATTTCAATTAAACACAGCACAACATAATAATAACTATAATAAAATAAAAGATAAACTTTCAACAGGGAGCACTTTCTAACACGTCTACACTGCACAAGATTAAAACACAATATATATATATAATATATATATTATATATAATATATATATATTATTATATATATATATATATATATTATATATATAATATATATATATATATATATTTATTATATATTATATTAATATATATATAATATATATATATATATAATATTTATATATATATTATATATATATATATAATATATATATATATATATATATATATACACTAATCCCCAACCATGTGAACCTTCATTTGTATGGCGTTCCCGACTCCGTGAATCTTGAACTGTTAGTTAGTTAACATTTTAAATTTACGGATTTTAGCAACTAATAATCTCATGGGAGAAGAAAATTGATAGATTCTCTTACCTTAATGCCTGAAATAACAATAATACAAGCTAGTCCAAGAACCGCATCTTGCCAAATTGTCTCCTTAATATGAACAACCACTTGAACCCAAGTTTGGGCTACCCCATTAGCTTTAATTTTCAGTCCAAAGAGGCCTTTTAACTGACCGGTTGCGATGGTTATAGCTGCCGCAGAAGTAAATCCGCTTATCACAGGGTGCGAAATAAAGTTGATTAAAAATCCTGAAATATATTATATAGTATCATATTCCAAACAAAATGGCTTTCATTTAATTTTTGACTTGGCAAATTCATATTTATTCGCAATCGCCATTAAAGACTAAAGAGATATATATATATATATATATATATATATATATATATATATATATATATATATATATATATATATATATATTATATATTATATATAGATATAAAATAATATATATATATATATTTTATATATAATTATATATATATATATATTATATATTATATATATATATATCTTAATGATAGGGCAAGATCATCAACCTTTGAAATAATATCTATGTGGTGATAGTACACCGAAGAAAAAACAAGAAAGTTTCTGGAAATTCTTTGTGATTTGAGTTCAAAAATATTTAATGGGACTAGATGAGACCAAAATTTAGCTTATTATAAAATAATTTTTTTAGATGTGATACCTATTTTAACTAACAAATTTGGACAGAAAAATTTGCAATTTTTGAAAAGGTGATACCTATATTAGCGAATTAATTTGAACTGAAAAAGTTCCAAATTTTGAAGAGGTGATAACTATTTTAACGAACAAAGTTTGTACAGAAAAGTTGCAAATTTTAAATAGATGATACCTATTTTAACGAACAAATTTGAACAGAAAAGTTGCAGATTTCAAATAGGTGATACCTATTTTTACGATCAAATTTGAACAGAAAAGGTTCCAAATTTTGAAAAGGTGATACCTATTTTAACGAACAAATTTGAAGTGAAAAAGTTGCAAATTCGCAAGACACACCGTCGATCTTACAAATTTCGTTTTCCTTACGTAGGTTTTCCGATATATTTATATTTTATTCGAATTTTTTTTCTTGAAAAGAGTAAGAATGTATTTTCATTAATTATAATTTATTACATTAAATATAGTTATACCTTAAGAAGTTGAAATCTTAAAAGAGAACGATTCTAAATGATAACTATATTTAATATATTTAATGTTTACTTATGAATCAACGACAAATTATATTATAATCTTTTTGTCTAATTATATAAAACTTTAAATTCATGTTTTATTTTACTAAAATTTATGAGAATTTATAATGAGCATAAAAAAGTACGAAAACATCGATTAATATAAAAATATATCGATCAAATCCCTACGGTAAACGAAACCTGGAGTGTCTTGCGAATTTAGCAACTTTCTTAATACAAATTGTCGCATTTTAAAATAAAGAAACTGTAGTGAATAATTGATCTATTCTTTATATATTATCGTTGTTTGAGTTTCAAATTTCTTCCAGTTGACAGTTTCGAAAAATCTAAATTATTCATATTTCTACCCAACATTTTAGTTATTCGCTTGCTAAAACAAACTGACTAAATGAAACATTTCATTATGACACATAATATCTATAATGGTTTGTAAAACCATATGATGCTTTAACTATCCATGGCCGACTGAGACACTAATGGGTCATAATTTATCAGTGATAATGGTCATAAAAGTACAAATCTTTGGTTGATAAACGTAAACTATTTCACCTCCTCTTTTCCACATAAACGCATGATTTCACAAAACTTTTAATACAGCCGAATACCAAAGCTGTTGATCTTTCCTATTTTATTTAAATATCCATTTGAATTGATTAGAATATTAAATCGACTATTGGCATTAGATTTATACCTAAACTGGCGACCAAATTTTAATTTTCTCTAGTAGTCTATTTAACAGAATGAAAACTATGAAATTTCAAAGAGGAACCCAGTGTTTCGATTAGTGTATGCCCAATAAGAAAAGTTTTAAAAATAAAGCACCACCAACAAATACCAATAAACTTAAAATTTGTTGAAATTTTGTCAGGGAAATCTTAAAAAATATATAGTACAATATAAACTTACCTAAATTAACAATGGCAGCCAATATTTCAATAACTCCAGCTAAAAAACATAATAATATCGCATAATTTGCCCCACCTTGGTTCGAGTACTGATACGTCAAAATAGACATAATGGCTGTGGGTCCAATGGTAAGGTCTTTTGTAGACCCAAGAAAGCAGTAGACTATACCACCCACGAAGGACGAATACAAACCATACTATAAATTAGAAAAAAAAATGAATGAATACACGTAACGAATTTTTTATTATTAATTTTTTAAATTTTATGTGAATCAATAATAGGATTGTGTCGAATTACTTAAATATATAAGTTTATCATAGCAGAATTTCATATATTGGTCAAATTTATATATTTTAAGCTTGTGTTGGTTACTTCAGAAAGCGAAAATATCTCAACAAAAATTTATGTCCAGGCAGTATCATTAAATAGAACTGTCAATACATATTTTATAAGTATTGAATAGCAGAATCTGAAAACAATTAAAGACTGTAAAAGTACATTTAAAGGAAAGGTAGTGTTCAACTTTGAGAAGAAATGATATTCTAAAATTTGCTGAGCCACTCCGTTCCAAATACATTTATATAAAAAAAAAATTAGAATTTAATCTTATGAAGATTAAGTAACATTAGCGTATTCTTTGTCCTAAGAAAAGTTTAACAATTCCAGTTTGCTGCTACTCTGTAGAAAATACTAGTGCTCACTGTGCACGGGCAAGACTATACAAGAAAACAAGGCCTAAAATATAATAAGTAAGTGAAAATATGGAAAAGGAAAATATAAACTTATAACAAAGTTAAGAATTTTTTTTTTTTAAACCTAATATCTTCCCATACAGTTAAACTGCTTTCGGAGGAATTAAAAAAAATAGCAATACGGAAAATCTGTATACCTTCTTTAGAATTTTTTTTAATAAACTTATAAACAAGTTTATCAATTAATGATTAAGTTATTGATTCAAGCAGCTATTAGGACTAAAATAGAGATGCACCGGTACGTATATTTGCCAATCAATCTGCTTAAATTTATCTGCTGATTAATTATTGAATAATTATTTTTCTCCTTTATTTAACTGCTATGTATTGTTTGCAGGCTGTGAAAAATATAATAACGAGCAAAAAGAGTGAAAAACACTTTACCTTTCCGTTTCAGTAAATAAAATGCTGATGAAATAGCAAGATCAACTACATTTAAAGATGTATAAATTAATTCAGAACGTGTCTGCGCAACAGTTTTCAACATACTACTAGCTTGAGAGAAATGAACAACGAAAAGCTTCGTTACATACGATAAAGATATTAACATTATTAAGATATTAAGTTATTATCAGTGTGGTCTTGCAAAAATCATTGTTCAACTTAAAAAATCATTTGACAAATTTATTTTGAAAGCGAGTAAGCAATTCAACAAGGGGAAGCTATGATTAAGTTATATCATAAACATTGGCAAATAGTAACTTCTGTGAAATTCATACCGGAAGTGAAAAACTTAATTATTCAATTGCAAAAAGATTTTCAGCATATTTGGAAAATAAATTTTTATTTCTGTCTCCTGTCTTCTTTACTAGATCCTAGATTGATTTTGAAATTTCAGAGATCATATATGAAAGACATAATAAAGGAATTTAAATTAGAAATTTTGAAAGATTCAGAAACTTTAGAGATTGAAACGGATTTAGTAATAAAAACTTCAACCAGTTTAGCGATAATAATCAGTAATCTGCAGAAGGCCTTTAACTTTCTACAATCTATTTGGCAAATTACCTGTTAGTATGAAAGAATAATGATAGGTCATTACGATCACAAACGAAGAAACCTAATAAGAAAAGAATAAACATTGCTTTCACTAGCATGAGATAATTGCTGGATTAATAAATTTATAGTTACTACCAAGAAATAATCAACATATTTTGGTGGAAAAAGTTTTAGAAAACATTTCCACTTTGAACTAAGCTAGCTCTGAAATATCTATGTGCACCAGCTTCTCTGTTGAAAGTGAGAGGGTGTTTAGTACGAAAGGTAACATAATGTAACTGCATAAAAGCAAGCAAGAAATAGGTTTTTCTGAAGGAAAGGGTTCAATTTTTCCAGGTTTTGGGTAGCTAAAATTCGCAGATTTTAAATTTTAGTATAATTTTTGAAATTTTCAGCCGATTTTGACCAAACAAAGTGCAAAATACATCATTTAACGAGTCTTAAAAAGTCGACATCCGACGTTTTTCTGGATCTCGTTTATTTTGTATGTTATGTGCATTTAAATTATCAGAAAATTTCGAAAATTCATTTCATGTTGACATCTGACGATTCTTTTGGGAGAGGAAATTTCTGCCTTGTAATAAATCAGAACGACTGATTATGTAAACCACTTAATCGAAAAATGCCCGATTAACGTTTATCAACCGATTAATCGATTCATCTTTAGACTGGAATATTGACCGCACAGTTGAGTGGATAGCGTTGTATTTACATTCTGAATAACATTAAGCCAAAATTGTTCTTATTTTTTTTTTACAGGTATTCAAACACCAATCACGGGCAGAGCCCTTTTCAAGAACGGGGCAGAATAATTAGAGTAGGACTAAATACCTAAATCCAAGCTTAATGCATATTTCTCAGGTGAGCGCAGATAGTTTTTAAAGAGAGGAAAATTAAATACAGCAGGAAAATCATATGATTGTAGGGAATTCCACAAAGAAGAGGAGGCTGGAAAAGAGGCACCACAACGAGAAAGCCTAGGGTTTCCAATATTTAAAAGCTTCATCTTCAACTTCTAATAGTTCAGATCAAAAGTGAACTACTTTGGCAATCCATGAGCCAAAAATTGTTTTTTGATAAAAAAAAATTTGAGAAAAAAACGTATATTCTGGATATACGAGTAAGTATACCAAATATAAGACGAGAGTTAAGCAAAAACAGTCTAAAATGCTTCAAAGTTAATTTTCATAACGATATTAAAAATTTGATGTTGATTTTAAGAAATTTTATGAAAAAAGATATTTATTTAATTTTATGGAAAATATTCAGCTGCATATAACCCATTTTTTTTAAATGTTCCACAAAATCTATTTTTTTTTTTTCATTTTCTTTCTAAAGGAACTTTATGCCCCACGGGTTGGTCATCTCTGATTTAGATTCTTTATTCTTGTGACAAAAAGCAAAAGGTTTTCTCTTTCAAATTTTAATAGGAATAATTCAGATACCCATTAGAGATAATGGCATCTTTCCAGAACTCTTTCAGCATTATCGTAGTACAAAATATGTAAAATCTTCCCTTGGCTTTTGTGTGAAATTCGTAGTTCTAGGATTACTTGTTGTAGTTACTATTTTTTTCTGACAACTCTTTCCAACTCGGTATCTCCCATCTTTAAACGAGGCTGCAGTGCTAATTTGAGAGCTTCCTATGGAGTTTAATCACGATCCTTTAAATAATTAGAATATTGTCCTTGCTTGATATCACGAGCTTAATAGAAACCTCGTCATCAAGACGTACAAGGTCCAGCTGCCTATAACCTAGTCCTCCTTAAAAGATCTTAAAAATCGTAATTTTTTTATTTACTATCTAAAATGGCTTGATGTTCCACAGGTTGACCATCCCTAGTTTAGATTCTTTATCCTAACAGAGCTTAAAAAATTCTTTAGTATAAGTTTAGGTTGTAAATTTGCAGCATCAAGTATATTAAGATTATCATCAGTAATGAATTATAAAGCAAACGTTTGATTAAAGGAATATTTAGAAAATAACCACAGAACAAGTTGAGACGAAAATCAATTACAATGTAATAATATTTGATATCATTACAGTAATTACACTGTTAATTACTTTATAATTATTTTCTAACAAATAATCAACCTTCTCATACATTAACCCCCGTTTTAACTATTCAAACCTATAAAGAACATGTACAGCAAACCTTGCATTCAAATAACAGAGCTTAGGCCATCCTTAACTATATTATGGTTTAACATAAATTTTCAAAGTAAATTTCAAATCCTTTAATACTCACGTTAGGTGGCAGACCAGCAACAATGCCATAAGCTAAACTTTGAGGAACAATTAAGAGACTAACGGTTAAACCAGCGATAAAATCTCCGAATAAACAGGATAAGTCATATTCTGGAATCCAATTAAGGCATGGAAGTCTTTTCTTTAACGTTTTCTTCGAACATAAATTTGAAGCATATTTCTGGAATATATATATATATATATATATATATATTATGATATATAGATAATATATATATATATATATATATGTATATATATATTATATAGATATATATTATATATAATAATTATATAAATATATATATTATATATATATATATATATATATATATATATATATATATATATATATATATATATATATATATATACTATATATATATTATATATATATAGTATATATATATAATACATATATATTATATATATATAGTATATATATATATATAATAATGGATGATGGTCGGTTGGTTAAGCGATGTATAGTGGTGAGTGTGCTGGGAAATTCGACCGGCTGGGAGACCGAAGAAAAAGTTGGCATTGAGTCAGTAAAGGAGGAGAGAAATGTGAGTTTGGCAGAGGCGAGAGGAAAGGTGCATTATAAGAGTTAATGGCGAGGTTTTGTGAGTGGGTATGATTGTGGCCCACCTGGGCAAAGGAATGTCCCCACTTGACGAGATGCAATACTGTGAGGTTCAGTCCGCGGTCCCGTGAGCTCTAGTTGATTTTTCTGAACTGCGACCGAGTTATCACTAAAAGATATAAAGGGGGCGGTAAGGTGGGCTTTCTTTTCGACTTGTGGGTCATATTCTTCTACTACTTTTCTGTTCCGGTTGATGTCACGCACCTTACCCAGTCTTGGGGAGAGAAGTGGATGATGACGATGATATGATGAGACGAATGGTATATATATATATAATATATATTTATATATATATATATATATATATATATAATAATATTTATATATATATATCCTATATATATATATATTATCGTATAAGTATATATATATATATATTATATATAGTATATATATATATATATATATATATATATATGTATATATATATATATATATATATATATAGGATATATATAGTTTACAATACATATACATATTACTTCCTATAGTTAAATATATACTTACATACTAAAATAACTATTTCTTATTTATATATATATATAGGTATATTATATACTATATAATATATATATATATAATAATATGATATTTATATAGAATATTTATATATATCCTGCAATATAGAAATATAATACATGTCTTTATATATATATATATATATATATATATATATATATATATGTATGTATGTAAGGTGTTCCAACTTCCAAGCTTCTTGGGTAAAAAAACATTTGCAAATGTCAAATCACACACTCCTCTAATTAACTCCACTTGATGAACGATGAAAACTTGCGAAACTTTATTGACCTATTAGGAGGAGAAGGGTCTCTTCCTCGACCCTATTAGGAGGGGAAGGGTCTCTTCCTCGACCCTACTGATTCTAACCTATAATGGACAAATGGAAATTCTTAGCACTTATCAATTTAGGATGAAAGATTTAAGTGTAAATTCTTCTTAATTACTAAATTAATGGAAGTTACAATAGTTGGATGTATAAAAAAAGCCGAAATAAAGGAAGTGTAACTGGAAAGATCATATGTCCTCTGAAAACTTCGTACAGATTCGGTGAAAAATAAAAACATTATTTTATTTATTATTTATTATTCGTTTTTCAATTTTCTTTTCCAGATTTTTTATTTGTTGGTAAAATATGTAAAATATTGTAAGAAAACATCAAAAACAGATAAGATAAAAATTTCCTACAAAAATTTCCATTCGGGAGAATCTCATGGGCCAATATCGTTGAACGGAGAAGCCTGCTTCTGGTCGTCTGCTCGATGGACTCCCATTAAGATTTGATAGGAGCGAAAGAGCAAAATTTCAGTGCTAGGATATTTAAAGATTAAGTCGAATACTGAGGTAATAATTATCAATTCCATCACATGATGTCTACAATCCAGGAAAAGAATGCGACGGTCCAATTTGTTCTGAATAATAGCACAAACACCGCTGTGGATTCCGGTATTCGCCTCTGTAGTGTCGAAGCAGAGACAGGCAAACATGGTTGAACTTAAGGCCAATCGTCGATCATTTTCAGAATAGCTCCAGCTATCTGCTGTCCAGTGCTTTTAGGGATTTTTTTTGGATTGACAACAACTTCTTATGATCCTTCCCTCTGAGCAGAACCGTTATGTGATCGGATTCCTTCCATCCGAATCGGGGAGAAGTTTCTCATTAATGTGGAAGACAAGCGACTTTTCGGGACTGAACTCGGTATTGATTCTGGGATTCTGGCTGCCACATTCTTTGCGGATTTCTGACGCAAACTGTGAAGACTTGATTTGGACAAGGTGACCGAGGAAAGCTTCACTCCTGCTGCAACGAGTGCTGGAGAAACAATGGACATTGCTTGGAGTGCTGAGGTCCCAGTTCTATCCAGAGTCCCTGCAAAATTAGGATTTTAGATGATTTTCCTTGACAACACTTGACCATGACCGTCTTTGGGAGAGAATTGACAGACCGTAGAGTCTGAAGAAGTAGATTCGGCCACAGACTTCGAAGAAAAAGAAGAACACTTATTGTTCCTGATCATTAGAGTAAGTCCATCTTTTCTTGGTTGTTCTTCTTTCTCATTTCTTCAGTTGCTCAGCGTTTTCCAGCTCCTCTGCCCTTCGAGCAAATTCCAAGTCCTATCCTCTAATATACATTTCCTTTCTATTCACTGGTCTTTCAGAAGGACTATATCTTGGGGGCCTTGATGAGATTCATTGCGTTGGCAGGAATCGTATCTAAAAGTGTCGTCAGGTTCGTTTGAAGTACCCTTTCCCGCTCTTTATTCCACTTCTTGATATATATATATATATATATATATATATATATATATCTTATATATATATATATCTATATATTATATATATAATATATATATATATATATAATATATATATATATATATATCTCCCAAGACACTCCAGTGCCCAATGGCTCGCCCCTCTTGCGATCATATCACATTCTTCTTACACGGGAGTAGACTTTCCGAATCGTAAGCAGACCATAAAACACTAATAATTACTATTACAGACAGCGCCCTTTCGATCCATTTATCCCTGTGTGTAAGAGAGAAAGAATTCCCACAGGGTATGTTCTGCGTGTCGTAGGAGGCGACTAAAGGGACAGTGGTAGTTGGGTTGGCAACCCGCTACCACTTATCTCTTGCTAGGAATACTAATGTATGATCGTGACCACCGTAAGGGACCTTCTATCTTTCGACGAAATTGTATGAATCGTTTGGGTACAGTGAATATTAGATGAATAAATGGTGAGGAGAAGAGGAGAGAGGTGATCAATGTATTTAGAAAGGGTAAATTTTATTTGCTTGCTGTGACTAAAACAAAGATGAAAAGAAGAGGTGAAGGCGAGTGGTATGGTATGAAATGTGTGTGCGCTGGATTGGAGAGGAATAAGAGGGGAGAGAAGGAGTTGCGATTCTGATGAGTGGTCTGTGGCATAGAGCTATGATGGATTTTGTTTGTGTGAGTACCAGAATTCTAATGGTTAAATTTAAGTTTGAGAAGGTCAAGGTATGTGTGGTTGTAACATATGGTCCATCTGAGGGTGATGTTGAGGAGAGTGTGACTTTCTGGGATAATCTGAATGATTCTAAATCCTCTATTCATTGCGTTGACATGAATAGTATCAAAAATTGTCTTCAAGTTGGTTTGAAGTACCCTTTCGCGCATTTTATTTCACTTCTATATATATATATTATATAATATATATATCCTATATAATTATATATATAACTTATATATTATATATAATATATATATATAATATAATTGTATATATATATATATATTATATTATATATTATATATATATTATTATATATATATATATATATATATATATATATATATATATATATATATATATATATATATATATATATATATATATATATATATATTATATTATAAAATATAAATGTATTATATATATTTATATATATATAATATATATATATATATATATATATATATATATATATATATATATATCCCATGAAACTTCATTGCTCAATGGTTCGCCCGTCTTGCCTCATATCCACACTCTTCTTACACGGGAGTAGACTGTCCGAATCAAAAACAGAACATAAAACTCTAATATTACTATTACAGATAACGCCATTTACATCCATATATCCCTGTATGTAGGGAGAAAGAATTCTCACGGCGTATGTTCTGCTTGTAGAAGAAGGTGATTAAGCGGGTAGTGGTAGTTGGGTTTGCTACCCACTACCACTTATCTATTGCTAGGAATGCCAGTGCATGCCTCGGAGATGGTCGTAAACGCCATAAGCGACCTTCTATTTTTTTATGAAACTGTATGAATCGTATGGGTACATTGAATATTAGGGGAATAAATGGTGAGGAGAAGGGAGAGAGGCGATGAATATATTTAGAAAGGGTAAATTTGATTTGCTTTCTGTGACTGAAACAAAGATGAAAGGAAGCGGTGAAGATGAGTGGTGTGGTGTGAAATGTGTGTGTTCTGGAGTGGAGAGGAATGAGAGGTGAGAGGGGGGGGAGAGAAGGAATTGGGATTCTGATGAGCGACCTGTGGCATAGAGTTATGATGGATTTTGTTTGTGTGAGTGCCATAATTCTAATGGTTAAATTTAAGTTTGAAAAGGTCAAGGTATGTGTGGTTACAACCACATATGGTCCATCCGAGGGTGATGTAGAGGAGAGTGTAACTTTCTGAAAAAATCTGAATGATTTGTTAGACGGGGTTTAAACTGATTGTGTTGGGCGACTTAAATTGTTGGATGATGGTAAAAAAAATGGAATGACAGGTGCCTTTGGTGTTGCTGGAGAAATGAGAATTTTAGGAAGGTGATTGATTTTTATGAGAAGAGGGGCATGCGTGTAAGTAATATATACTTCAGGCATAAAAGTATTCATAACTATACTATATGATTGATTTTGTGATCGTAAAGATGTTTAAATATGTGGTGAACGTTAAATCAATAAAGGGATTGGGGATAGGAATATCATATCATCATGTTTTATTTAAGATGGAGACGAAAGAAATGAGGAAGGAAGTGGGGAGGATTAAGAATGAGAAGTTAAGTAAAAAAGGTTATAAGGAAATGTATGTGAGAGCACTTGAAAATAATCATTTGAATGCAAACAAGATGAAATTGAACAAAGCTGGACGCAAATGAAGGAACCCATTTTTGGTAGGGCAAGAGAAGTATGTGAATGTGCTAAAGTAAGAAGTAAGAATATCAATAGTGAGTATTGGAATGAAGAAGTGATGCAAGCCGTTAAAAGTGAAAAAGAGGCGTGGTTGAATGTGCTAAAAGCCATTGATGAGGTCTCGAAAGAAAGATGTATTGAAATATATAAGGAGAAAAAAAGGAAGACTCAAAGTTGCATACGTAGGAGAAAAAAAGGAATGCTAAAATTTGCATACGTAGGATGAAAAAAAGATAAGTAACAGTTTGGAAGGAGGATGAACTGTGACTTCCATGGGAATAAGAAGCTCTTCCGGAAGGAGGTATGAAAGGTTCAGAAAGAGAATAAAGGGAATCTTCAGAGAATAATGAATAGGGATGGTACTTTCGTGACTGTTGAAATGGATGTGAGGAGAGTATGGAGGGAACATTTCGAAAATCTTCATAACATTGTCAATAATAAAAAGGTGAAAGTAAATGTGAGAGAGTTTGATAGTGTAAGAAGAAATAGGTATTTTGTGGATGAGGTAATTAGTAGGGAGGAAGTAATGGGTAGAGTGATAAATTTGAAGAATAGTAAATCTGCGTGTATAGAAGGAATTACCGGTGAAACGATCAAAAATAAAGGTGAGGTTATGATTGACTGGATATGGAAGTTGTTAAAAAAGCGTTTCTGGTGGTACAGATCCGAATTATTGTAGGAGAACAGTAACCCTTATATGAGGGTAAGGGGTGATAAGGGAAATTGTAGGGGAATTAGTTTATTGAGTGTTGTAGGAAAGATATATGCTGTAGTTTTGATTGAATGAACAAGGTGCATTTAGAAGTGGTAGAGGATATGTTGAATAAATTTTCCCATTGAAATAAATGATTTCCAAAATGAGAATGAGAAGAAGAATAAATTGTATTTAGGTTTTATGGACTTGCAACAGGTGTATGACAGGCTAAATAGGGAAGCTCTTGGGCAGATGTTATTGATATATGGTGTTGGTGGTAGGCTTTTGAATGATATCAAAAGTATGTATGTCGATAGTGAAGTGCGTATATTAATTAATGGAGTTGAATTTGAATGGTTTAATATTAATGGTGGAGTGAGGCAGGGATGTGTTATGTCTCCTTGGTTATTTAATTTGCATATGCATGAAGTGATGAAAGAGCTAGAGGTAGAGGTGTTAGAGGAAGGTGTTAGACTGATGGAGAATGGAAGAGAGTGGAGGGTGCATTGCTTATTGTACGCTGATGATCTGGTTTTGTGTGGCGAATCTGAAGAGAGTTTGAGAGGATTGGTAAAGGGGTTTGAAAGTAAATATAGGTGAGAGTAAGGTGATTGTAGTGAGTGGGGAGAGTCCACGTTGTGAAATCAATTTGGATTGTGAGCAATAAGAATAAATTTGAGTTTAAATATTTAGGTTATATGTTGGATGAAAAGGGAACGAATGATGCAGAGTGTAGTAGGAAAGTTGTGAATGGTAGGAAGGTGGCTGACGCAATAAAATCCTTGGTGGATATGGAGTGACTAAGTGTTGAGTGCGCAAGGATTTTGCATTAGGGTATGTTGTTACCGATGATAGTGTATAGTAGTGGAACTATGGGGTGGAATAAGAGGTATAGATCTGAGGTGTAATCTGTTCAGATGATCAATCCTAGGGGCATGCTAGGTTTGAGAAAAATCGATAAAATGAGGAATGAACTCATTAGGGAGTTGTGTGCTTTGAAGAAAGGCATAAATGAGAGAATAAACGAGAGTGCATTAAGGTGGTTTGGTCATATGGAAAGGATGGATGATAGTCGGTTGGATAAGTGAATGTATAGTGGTGAGTGTGCTTGGAATCGACGGGCTGGGAGACCAGAGATGAAGTGGATTGAGTCAGTATAGGAGTGCCTGAAGGAGAGGAATGTGAGTTTGGCAGAGGCGAGAAGTAAGGTGCATAACAGGAGAGATTAGAGGGGTTTTGTGAGAGGGCATGGCTATGAGTGGGCCTGAAAGAAGGGATGAACCCTACATTGACGAGATACCACAGTGGAGGTCAGTCGCAATCTTGTGAAGCCCTAGAGTAGATTATTTTGACTGGGACGGGCTCTCACTTAAGGGAAGGGAGGGTATGGTGGTCTTTCTCACGGGGGAGCTTTTCTTTCGACTCACGTCATGGTTTTCTACTTAACTATCATATTTAATTTCCGAACATGTTATGTTACGCACCCTACCCCACATCTAGTGGGAGGCGAAGGAAGAATAAAGAAAGAAAGAATATATATATATATATATATATATATATATTATATAATAATATATATATATATATATATATATTATATATATAATTTATTATATTATATATATTATATATATATATATATTTAAGGATTACATAACATATGGATACTTAAGATTTTCTGTTTATATATATATATATATATATATATATAGTATAATATAGAAGATTGCATATATAAGAGAGAGACAATATATTATATATTTATATATATATATTATTATAATATATATACAGTATACTATTTAATATATATATATATAATATATATATATATACTACTCACTTTTTATATATATATATATATATAATATTATATATATGTAAATATCATCTCGTAGATAATCTTCTTTATAGATGTATACATGTATAGTATTATTAATTATATTATATATGTATATGTATATATATATTATATATATTAGGAGAAAACAAGAGGTAAATGAATAGTTTTTTTGGAAGGAGATGAATGAGGACTTACGAGGGAATAGGGAAGTCTTTCTGGAGGAAACGCGAACGGTTATGAAGAGAATAAGGGAATCTGCTTTTAGAATAATGAATAGGGATGGTGCTTTTGTACTGAAAATGGGTGTGAGGGATGGAAAGAACACTTCGAAAATCCTGCACAATATTAACAGTAATGGAATGTGTGTGGGTTTGATAGTGTGGGTTGACTGGTGCAAGAAGAGAATAGGTATTTTTAAGGGTTGAGGTTTATTAGTAAGGAGAGGTTAATGGGGTATACGTGAAAAGGTGAAGAATCGGAGATGCCGTTATGCGCTGCCATTACTTGTTGAAATGATCAAGAAGGCGGGAACATTGCAAAATGCTACGGCGTGTTTTGTGTAATAAAGCGTTTATAGAGGGTAGAGTTCCAAGGGGATTGGAGGAAGCGGTAATAGTACCCTTATATTAAGGGTAAGGGAGAAAAGGGGAACTGTAGAATTATAGGGGAATAGGTTTACTTGAGTGTTGTAGGGAAGGTATATGCTGGTATTTTGGTCGAAAGAGTGCGTCGAGTGACTGAAGATTGATTGACTGAATGAACAAGGTGCGTTTAGGAAGTGGTAGAGGATGTGTGGATCAAATCTTACATTGAAACAAATGATTTGAGAAAATGAGGAGTAAGAAAGAAATAAATTGTATGTTAGGTTTTAGAACTAACCAGTTATCAAACACATAATAAGTTAATAGGTGAAGGTTTATGGCAGGTGTTACGTGATATATGGTGTTGGTGGTAGGCTTCTGAATGGGGTAATCAAAGTATGTCTGACGATAGTGAAGCGTGTGGTAGAATAAATGTGTCAATGGTGAGTGTTTAGGATTAATAGCGGAGTAAGAACAGGGTTGTGTTATGTCTCTTGGTTATTCAATTTTTGTTTATGGATGGGGTTTATGAAAGAATTCGAAGGTGGGGATGTGTCAGGTAATGGTGTTAGAATGGTGGAGGAATGGAGATGGGGTGGAGGGTTGCCCTACCATTATATCGGATGATTGGTTCTGTGTGATGAATCTGAAGAGAGGTTGATGGCTGACGATGTGGTAGAGAGATTTGGCCGGGTGTTTAAAAGGAGGGGTTAAAGTAACGTGGATTAAGAGTAAGGTTAATGGTTGTGAGTGAAGGACACTCCTCAGTGTGAAGTTATGTTAGCTGGTTGTGTCCAGCTGGAACAAGTGTCTGAGTTTAATATTTAGGGTTATATGCTGGATGAAAAGGGAACTGGTGATGCAGAGTGTAGTGTATGGAAATGTGGAATCGCAGGAAGGTGGCCTGGTGCAATTAAATCGTTTGGTCGAATGTAAAGGGACTAAAGTTTTTGAGTGTGCTAGGGTTTTACATGAGGGTATGTTGTTACGATGTTACTGTATATTGTATAGCTAGTTGAGACTATGGTCTGGGAATAAGAATATAGATCTACCAGTCATGTGCTTCAGATGCGCACACTCACGCGCGCGCGCTCGCTAGGTGTGAGCATAAAATGATAAGATGAGGAAATGA
>JABUQX010030834.1:0-22500 GCA_015478945.1 Trachelipus rathkii
GGCGACTCAAGTAGGGGGAGGATATGGTGCGACGCCAGCAATTTAGCGTTGGGAGCGATCTTGGAGATAGATGGGAAAACAGTAGAAGATGCTTGCTGGCTGAGGAAGAAGGCAGATTGCGGTCACATTAATGTTGCAGAACTGGACGCGGTTTTAAAAGGACTGAATTTATGTATAAAATGGGGTGTTAAGGAGGTAGAAATAATGTGCGATTCAAAGACGGTGGTAAACTGGGTTAGGAATGCGATAAGCATGGATTGTAGATTGAAATCGAAAGGTGCCGCAGAAATGTTGGTGAAAAGAAGATTGGGATTATTTCAGATATAATGGAGGAATTTGAGTTGAAAATAAAAATTAATTTGGTAAAGTCTGAAGATAATAAAGCGGATAAGTTGACAAGGGTATTTAAGAAGTGGTTGGAGTTCTTAAATGGGATTGAGGAAGATTGCTGTGGCATGGCATTAGAGGAAATTGATAGAATCCATGGGAGAAATCATTGCGGTTTGGAAAAAACTATGTTTGCAGCGAGGAGGGTAGACAAAGAGGTAAAAATGAAGGATGTTGAAGAGTGCATAAAGAAATGCAAAAAATGTCAGTCAATAGATCCTAATCCAGTGAAATATGATAAAGGAAGTTTAGGCGTTGTGGGTATATGGAAGAGATTGGCAATCGATATAACATATTTGGGGAAAAAGAAATTTTTATCGATAATAGATTGTGGGGAGAGTAGGTTTGCAATCTGGAAGGAATTAAGGGGCGAAGGTGGAAAAGAAATTAGTGGGAAGTTGGAGGTTTTCCTAATGAAATTATACTGGATAATGCGGCGAGCTTTAGAGGAGTTGAACTGAGGGAGACTTGCAAGAAATGGAACGTGGATTTAATATTCAGGGCGGCATTCAGGAGTAATTGCAATGGAATCATTGAGAGGAATCATAGGTCAATCAAAAGGATTTGGGGGAGGTCAAACATTAGTGTGATCGAGGCGGTCTTTTGGTATAACTCGCTGCCAAGGGTAGGAATGAAGGAGTCGAGTTGCCCTTGTTCGATAAAATACAACTATGAATGGAGGGATCCGGATATTAAGGGTAATTCCGCGGAAGAGGAGTTGATAGAGAAGGTTAATAATGAATTTGGCGTCGGAGAAGAGGTATGGGTGAAGCCAAATGGTGCGAGGTGTTTTTCGAGTTGGGATAGGGGCAGAATTTCAAAATTGTTGTCAAGGAGAAAAATTGAAGTTGACGGGATCGCGAGACATATTTTGGATGTTCGGAAGATAGTATGATTGTTCATCTTTTGGATGAAGCAATCAGGGGGGCATGTAGGATTATTGATGTATTTATTCATTATGTAGCTCCGCACTAATTTTATGTTATATTTTTATTTCTTTTATGTTCTGTCTACAATTAACTATCAAACGAGAAGGTTGTTTATATATTCCTACAACAACAATCAGCCCCTCAGTTACTCGACCAACTCTTTCATTCAAATTACCAGCGTATATCTTCCCTACAACATCGAAAAACTAATTGCCCTTTAGTTTCTAACTCCCCTTATCACCGTTAACCATATGCTGTGGTTCTATCACTGCTCTCTTGCAGTTTTTCGGTACTACTACTCCACAAACGCTTTGTTACACAACTTACATATCCAGTCAATCGGAATCTCACCTAAATTCTTGATTATTTCACCAGTAATTCCATTTATACCTGCTGATTTATCCTCCTTCAACTTTTTCACTCTACCTATTTCCTCATCCCCAACATTACTTCTTGTACCTTCAAATCCTCACACATTCACTATCAACTCTTTATCACTGCCAGTGTTATTTATGTCCATCTCAATCGAAAATTTGCATTAATATTTTACTGTTCATTCGAAAACTTTGGGGAGTTGAAAACTTTTAATAGGGATTTTTTTTTTTGTATACCCTAACTATATGGAGCCTGGGCAAGTGATGCCAAATTAGAAAAATTGCATATAGAGAAAAATTCCTTAAATAAAATTTTGTAACTCTATCTGCTCATGAAAATTTCATATAGATTTTATAAAAAATAAAAAATTAAAACGGATTTTTACTATCAACAAAATTTTCGACCCTCATGTCATTTCAATATTTTTCGGTAAGAAAATAGTTTTTTAAAAAAAATCCTCACCATGTTTTTTCCCGTTTTTGTTTTACCTAAAAACATCTAAATTTAACGTAGGATTTTATTTACAGAGACATGGCATTAATGTATTGAAACCAAAATTGCCAGTGGCGTGCAAGCGTTAGAGGAGCAGAAAACCATCCAAACCGATTTTTTTTTTTTAGAAACGCGCCCAATTACCGTCCACTACGGAAAATTTTGACCAAGATTCAGATAAAATTTATTAAGATTACGGCTGGGCCAAAATTTTCTTTTTCCAAAATGTCTCTAAATTTTCCCCATGGAAAAATAGGAAACCCGTCCTTCACTGCGAACTTCATTCATATTTGACTACCCCTCAGCGACACAGTAGAAATTATACATACACATAATGGTCTGTAAAGAAATAAAATTTAAGAAACAAAGCGTAAAATAATATAAGTTACCACCAACAAGAAAAGACAACTATGATGATTGTCGAAACGAAACAATGGAACACTAATAATTAATTTTTTTTTTTGAGTGGATGTTCAAAAACCTCCACAGCACACAATATAATAATAATAATAATAATAATAATAATATAATATGCCAAAAAAAAAAACAAAAATGACAACAACACAAACAACAATGCAATTAAAGATAAAGAGAGCAAACTATATGCAAAATAAAACTAAAAGAAGCCAAAGACAACACCACACACCTCATATAAATATAGTTTACAACAACTATTATGAGCCCCTCGATAAATACTATATATATATATATATATATATATATATATATATATATATATAATATATATATATACTATTATATATATATATATATAATATATATATAATATATATAGTATATATATATATATAATATATATATATATATATATATATATATATATATTTAAAGAAACATTGTTAACTGTTATGACTGTTTTATATATATATATATATATATATATTATATAATATATATATATATATATATATATATATATATATATATATATATATATATATATATATATATATATATATATATTTATATAATAAAAGAACATTGTTAACTGTTATGGGACTGACATGAGGTAGAGTTAGGAACCTCAATCGATGAAAAATGACACTTGTACCACAATGTGCTTAAATAACGAGTTCACTCCTTAGCTTATGAGAATCTTGATTCTTTCGGGGAAAACGTTTAATCTTTTTTAATGTCATCCGGTGTTAGGAGAGAAATATTTCTTTCTTCACCTTGGTATTTGTCCAACACCTGAATAATAATAATGATAATGATAATAGTAATAATAATAATAATAATAATTTTTTTTTTTTGGAGTGGATGTACAGGGATCCCCACAGCACACAAGAATGCGGCTAGACCGTGTTAGCAAACTAACGAGAGGGGAAAATCCCTAACAAAACGAAAGAGGAACATGGCTGAGATGGTTAGATCTTATACAAGATGTTCAGGTCCAAGAGGAAGGCAAAAATGCGATCACTACGAAAATGAGATGATTCGGATAAGATGTGCTGAAGGCGATGCTGAAGAGGGATAGTTAGCACGTCAGGAAAGAACTTGCTTCGAAGGGTTGAGATGGCAACGCCATCCACAAAGAGTGACGACAGTGAGAGGACAACTGGAGGAGCAAAATGGGCAGGACGGGGGAACCCCTCGCGACATAAGAAACCCATGGGTGAGATTTGTAAGACAAGACGCAAATCGAGCCAGTACCACCTCCCAGGAGGCGACTCTTCCTACAAGATGAAGAACCACCGGCCAAGGACGGGTTTTACATTCCAAAGTTTGGCGCCACGAGCATCCTCCGCCCAACATGACTGCCAGCCGCAGGAAGCCCCGACGCCAAAGATGGAGAATCTGTAGCAGGGAAATGCCCAGGCGCCCCAGCAGGAGGATTTAACGGGCACCCGACACTCTGTGGGCAGCCAGCCCGTTTGGCCTCCCCATCGGCCCGTTCGTGCCAGAACACCCACATGGGAGGGAACCCCAGAACTCAATGTTGGTGCTGCCGCTGGTAACAAAGCAGAGGGACTGTTGAATTGGCACGACCAACGGGTATACGGGTTGGACCTGGGTCAAGCAACGACTGGAGAAGCGCTCCGAAGAATCCGAAGATGGTTATTAATTACCTCACGGGCGAAGTACTGATTCCTGTTCACCGCCATGGGACATAGCTATGAGTTCAGCTGAAAAAACAGACAATAGGGCGGAAGGGGTATGGGCATCAGTGATGTCCGGAAAACACAGCTAGCTCCCACCCCTTACCTCCGTCGTTTTGCAACCTCGGTGTAAACCGCTATAGAGTCGCTATGGACCTCGCGTGAGATACAAAGGAATCCTTCCAACAGCACTGGGTGCGCCTCCGAACTTATGCAAAGGATGGTCCACTGCAGAGAGCCAGGAGGCGGAGAGACCCCTGTGAAACGAGTAGAGTAAAATCAAATGCAATTGACCGCTCGCTGAGGAGAAGTCGAGGAAAGCAAAGATGGAAGTAACAACCCAGCAAATGGCAATAAGAAGGGTTGTGACGAACACGTTCTATTATAGGTGTCAAGGCCACCGACGAGGTAGGAACCTGAAGACGAATGTGAACAGCGAGCACATGAGCTTCTCCCTCCGCAGGGATAGGGGCATCACCCCGGCCTCCACTCCAGGCTTTCCTCGGAGATGAACGGAATGGCACCGTGGCAATTCTCAGACCCTCGTCTGAATGGGGTCAAGAAGGCGGAGGTAGGACTGGAAGGTCTGCCCATAAATGGCACAACCATAGTCCGTTTAGCCCGCACCAGCTGATGTAAAGGTGGATCATGGTTTTTCTGTCCGCACCCCAAGTCTTGGAGGTGATGGTGCCGTAAGAGATCCAAAGAAAACGGCGGCAATAGCTTTGGGAGAAGTAATACTGAGGAAGATACGAGGCGTCATCGCAGCAACAGAAACCCAGGAACCGCACCCTTCGGCCTCCACACGCGATATGGAGCCATAGAGACGTAACTTTGGAGGCAATTGTAGGCGACCCCCTACGACGAGGATTTTTCCGAAAAAGGCTTTAGTTTTCGACGTGGAAAATGTAAAGCACGCGCATATCACCAAGAGAAACCCTATCGTGGCAACCTGAAGTGACGTTCCATAAAGGAGTTTAGCACCAGGAGATGATACAGGCAAGCATCGTCAACATAGTTGGAGCAGCGCACTGACGGCGCGGGATGGAATTCGGACAACACCATTGAAAACCAATAGCGAAAAAGCAACCACGCTCAGTACCACTGCCCTTGCGGCACTCCCTTTCGTCCAGGACAAAACACCTCGACAGCGTGGCACCACAACGGACCTGAAACGAAACCGGTCGACATCAACACTGAAGGGAATAGGGGAAGTTGCCCCAGTCCCAAAGAGGGAGTGCTCCGCAAAAACCCCCCAACCTCCACGCTGCTATTCATTTACGCCTTTTCGAGGTCAAAAAAGACGGCCAGGGTCATTTTGTTGAAAAAAAAGACTCACGAATGTCGTTATCCAACCGAAAGAGAGGATCCTGAGTCGAGCGATGGCGACGAAAACCAAATTGGTAGTCGGAAAATGCATGGAGTTGCTCCAACGTGGTAACAAGACGGGAAGCCACCAATCTCTCCATGAGCTTACATGTATTGCAGGTCAAGGAAATAGGGCGATGGTTATCGGAAGAAGTCGGATCCTTCCCAGGTTTGGGAATGGGGACAATATATGCAGTAGACCAGACAGGAGGGAAGACCCCCTCCACCCATATTCTATTGTATAAGCCGAGAAGGAAGGCAGTGGCAGATGGATGTGCATGTCGAAGCATCTGAAAGGAGATGCCGTCAGGGCCAGGCGCTCCATCCCCGCAAAGCTTGAGGGCGTCTAGGAACTCGGCCCTGGTGAATAGCCGGTTGTATGGAAGGTCTGTTCCAGGCGGAACAGAAAAATCAGGAAACTCAACCCGCAAGCGACTAGAACGAAAAGGTTCAGGATAACGGGAGCCGCTGGAGCAGGACGCGAAGTGATAACCCAACTCGTCCGCCACAACCCCGGGAGCAGAGATGACATCAGAAGTTTGCGGGCCATAAGCGAGGATAATAGGCGGATCAGCATGGTGTTTTCGGGAAATTTTTCGCACCTTTTTATGGACTGAAGATACAGGCGTAGAAGAATTAACGGTGGAAGCGTATGTGCGAAAATACTGTTTCCGCGTACGGCGATTAATACGCCGGGAACGGGCCGCCGAAGCCTTAAACAGAATCAAGTTTGAAGGTGTGGGAGTCTGTTTATACAGCTTATATAACTTACGCTTTTCACGAGTAGCCCGAGCACACTCCTGGTTCCACCAGGGGGTTGTTGATTTTCGGGTCCCAGATGAACGGGGTATATGCTCCGTTGCCGCCTGAAGGATAACTTCCTGAAAGTAAGTGAAGGCATCCGCCGGCGACGGGAACACGTTAGTTGCAGGAAAGATGGAAAAGTAAGTGGCCTGATGAAAGGAAGACCAGTCTGCCCTGTCATAGCGCCAGCCAGAATAAGGTGGTAGCTGCGGACTGGGGCCGAAGGATGGTATCACGATTAGGAGTAGTGGTCACTATAACAGAGGTAAGACGACCTTTCCCACCCAAAACGATTTCTAAAGACGATAGATGGAAACACACGAGACGCAACACAGGAAGAAGTGCCTGTATCAAAAAGTTCAAAGGTGGGAAGGCCCGTGTTGAGACAACCCAATGGTGAAAAATCCTGCAAAATACTCAAACAACCAACCGGCATTGGGGGACGTAACAGAGTCACCCCACAAAGGATGGCGAAGGTTAAAGTCACCGAGGACCAACATGGGCTGTGGGAGACACGTGAAAAAATCGACGAGGTCTTTCTTGGTATATTTACAGCTGGGCGCCAGGTACACCGAGCACAGCGTAAGCGGCGCGTCAAGATGGATACGAGCCGCCACGGCATGCCAGCGAGAGTAGAGGTGAGAATGGGAGTAAATGGGACAGACTCGTGAAGCAGGATCGCCGGCCCCACCTCTGTCGCTGGTTCCACGATTCAGGGAAATAAGGCGGCTCCCTGTACCGGAAGTTGTAAAAGTCACGGTCACGAAGTTGCAACTCCTGTAAACAAACAGCCAAGGCTGATGATCGACAAAAAGTAATCTCTCAGGCTCTTCGCTAATAGCAAAGTATCGCGGCAGTTCCATTGGATGAAACGTGCCATAAACGTGGAAACAATCAAAGGTTCAGGACGAGCCGTGACCAATAGTCACGATTGTTTTGGGATGTGGCAAGTCTTAGCGGGTTAATGGCGGAAGTCCTGCGAGCCGCCGGACGACCCACCAACAGGGACCTCAAACCCCGGAAGGAGAGGAAGATCACGCAGCAGGGATATGGGTGGACCCCCCTGTGTACGAGAGGGGTTCCTGGGCACATCAGGAGAGGGCTCGCCAAAGAGGCGCGCCAAGTCACACTCCACATTTCGAACATCCCTCCCCTCAGACGCACCCCTGCCAGACTTCTTAGCAAGCCGGGAAGGGGGACGCGTCTCGCCAGGAGGCGCCCTAACAAAGGCTGGGGAAGATGGAAGAGGAAGACAAGGAGGAATGGCGTCGGCGGGAGTGAGATGAGACACATCGGATGACAAGTGTGTGGCGTCAGCAGTTAAAATCTCGGAAGCGGTCCGCGGCCGAGGAGAGCCAGAAGGCTCCGTCGACGGGACCGAAGTCAAAGGGGGTGGAGGGGAAGAGGCAGGAAGGGAAGACTCCTCCATCCTCCTGCATCCACCAGCAGCCAACCCACCCTCAACACACATCGAAGCGGGGCCACGTCTACCGAAGACTGCGAGCGGGCGAGGTGTCAATCGATACCTCCTCGGACCTCCCCTCCGGTGGGACAGTGTCAGCACGGGACACCCCCACGGAAGAAGAGGAGTCCGAAGAGTCCATCGTGGCATCCGAAAAAGTTTCAGAATCGCTTGAATAGTGCTGAAGCGAAGCGGGCTTAGGCGGAGTAAGTAGTAAATTATCAGAACGGGCAGAGTGCGGACCACTGGTCCGAGATCGGCCACGCGGGTTGTCAGCGCGGCGAGCCCGTTTAGGCAGGACAGAGACAGGTTCCCCAGTACAAACGGGATCCTTCTGCTTCAAGAAGTCCGCGGCCCGATAAGCAAGCGAGTACGGATGTCTGTCCCGGGAAGATCCACCCTTGGACGGACTCTCGCAACCGTTAAGAGGGACTCGGTGTTTCCCCGGCGAAACAGAAGCAGGGCGTTTCCGGGAGACGGTACAGGTAGGCTCCGACGAGGCACATGGACGATTGCCATCGACCTCAGAAGCGGAACTTATCGCAAAATCAGACAACCCCTTGGGAGCTGCATGGACCTCTACAAGGAGAGGAGCGTGAGAGAGGGTCGTGTGTGTCGGCGAAGAACGACGAGCGGGCCGGCGGACCATTTCGGGAGAGTTGGGAGGACAATTGTCCAGAGCCACAGAAACCACCGAAACAGGTGAACCGGGAACCGGCACGGAAGGCCGAACGGTCGAACGTAAAAGCGGAACAAGCCCCGGAGACAACGCACGGGGGCGATGAGCAACGGAAGAGGCAACCGCAGATGGAGTGGACGCTGCCGCAGCATAGGAAAGAGGAAGATGAGCCAGCTTCTCTCTCGCCCGGCGGGTAGCCTCACGACGGTCATATTTATGAATGGCGCACTGCTCCAGGATTTCCTTCTCCAAGGCGAAAAAGGGGCAGTGGACAGAGGAGGCCGGGTGTGGCCCCTTGCAGTTAGGACAACATGGAGGATCTCTGTCACAGTTCGGGTGGAGAGAACTGCCACATGTCGGACAGATGGTCTGGGGAGACCGACAAATTTCTGGGGGTGACCAAATTTATGGCACTTGAAACATCTTCTCGGGAAGGGCACATAAGTCCGAACCGTGTGCATGGTAAAACCAAGTTTTACCTTGGATGGAGGGAAAGGCACAGAGAAGGTAAGTAACAGACGAGGGTTCGTCTTGGAGGGGTCATCCTTACGTGGAGGGAACCGATAAACGTCGGTGACAGGCACGTGGTGAGCCTGTAAATGAGTTAGGATGTCAGTGGAAGCATCGGAACAGAACTCCGGCGCATATATGGTACCCTTCGACGTGTTACGGACAACATCAGGTTTAGAAATGACTGGAATCTTCCCCAGATGGGATAGGGAAGCAAGGACGTTGCTCTGGGTACGAGAGGCAGCACGAACCAAGAGGGAACCGTTCCTCATTGGCGTAGCCTGTGGCTCAGTAGTTTGGAGAGCAGCTTCCAAAGCATCACTAAGGATGAGCTGGCTCACAGAAGTCAGTGGACGAGATGACGTTGAATGTAAATAAAAATAAAGCGGTAGGAATCAAAGACCCGGGAAAACCCCCCGCCTGGAGGGGGGTCGGCGAACGTGATCGTCGGCGTTGGTTTATACTGGCGTTGAGGAATGGAACCCCGCTGACGCAGGGGCTCCTGGAATGGCAAACGTAAAGACGGAGAGACAAGGGTATTCTGAGAGGCCACAACAGCCTCACCTGGTCTAGACGGGGCAGTCCCTGAAACGGGACCGGAATCGAGGGCGATAGGGGTGGGTGGTGGAGTACCAACCATTTCATCAACAAGGGCGTCAAAGCCCCTGCTGGACGCAGGCCTGGGAACGGCCAGGGAGGGGACGGGTTGGGGACCCGCCAGATGGTGATTGCCGCCTTTCTGGAAAACGGTAAACTTTTTAGATTTTCTTCCCATGAAAAATACTCCTGCAAAACATCAGCACCGCAATAAATAAACACAAATTCAATAACACAAATGATGAATAGAAACATAAATCCCGGCAGCGTAACTGCAGCAACCGCGCCCACCACAGGCCCAGAGCTACATACCTCCCCCCTAGAAACCCCACCCCGTAGGGTGGGCCATGGGTGTGGCCTCGGGAAAGCCCCCCGGAACTCCGCGTCCAGTCCCAAAGATGGAAAATAAAAGCCGTGCACCACACGGATAAGACGCGAAGCCCAAGATTATGCGCCCAAGTGCAGGACAGCCTCCTCACAGGTTAGGGCAAGGTTCGGGACCCCTACAATAGGCGGCCCGGAGAAAGGCAACAAAAACCGGTTTTTAACCTGTACCCTCACCCACGTAGGAAGGAGGGCAAGATGGGCCCATGACACACACAGAGACAACAGCCCGGTAGCCACCAGGAAGCAGGGGAATGGGAAGACTCTCAGAAGAGAGAGATCAGGGATACGTAGGGTAGTACGTACAGAAAACGGAGGAGAAGGGACAGAAACTGAGGAAGGGAAGGGAACGGGATAATAATAATAATAATAATAATAATAATAATAATAAAAATAATAATAATAATAATAATAATAATAATAATAATAATAATAATAATAATAATAATAATAATAATAATAAGAAACAAAACATAAATGGAAAGGAGGGGAACCACAAAAAGGGGGAAAAATCAACGAAAAACAAAAACGTACAACCACTTCGCAGATACCATTCGGAAAGGTAATCTGAGCCCCCCCACCCGACAAGGTGGGCGTACGTTAACGGGGGATAATAAATAATAATAAAATAATTATAATAATAATAATAATAATAATAATAATAATAATAATAAATAATAATAATACTAATAATAATAATAATATAATAATAATAATCACATTCATCCATAGCCTCCCCATGGCTACCCTAAGTTTCACTGTGGGGTGCGCTAAGCACCGAAAACAAAATAGTTAAGAAGAAAAATATGGCCTAAGTCGGTCAAGAGAGCCCACTCCCCACCCCCTTTCCCATACCATTCGTCACTACCAGAAATGGAGGCCCGTTCGCATCCAAAGATTTATCTAGAGTTTCGACCCCTGCTGTGATATTACGTCAGTGTCAGGGTTCGTTTCCAGGGCCAGGCCTGTCACCAGCCTTTCCTCACAATTACCACGCAATTTACTCCTATTCTGCACCAATTCTCTCGGCTGAACCAGATTTACATTTTTTTCCTTCAGACATTCTATTACTGACTCAATCCACTTTTTGTTTAGCCTCCTATCCGGTCGCTTCGCACACACATTCACCATTGTACAAGCTCATAACCAAATTGACAACCATCAATCAATTCCAAAAGATCAAAAACCACTTTTATTCTCTCATTTACTCCTCTCTTCACACCACAACTCCATAATTACACTCATTCTCCATATTAATTCTTCTCACACCTAATACGACCCTAAGATTATCCATATGAACAGACTGCACTTAGATCTATACCCTTTATTCCATACCATAGTTTGTTACTGTTACTATGCCAATAATAATTTCCGACCTAGTCCCTTATGCATTTACTAAAAATAAATACCACCAATCACCTACCAACCCACCAACTTTTCCATATTAACATTCTGCATCGTCCGTTCCTTCCATCTAAATTATTTTAAACTTCGATCCTTGTTCCAGTTGCCCTACCACTTTCTCACCTTACCACCCAGAACCTTACTCTTATTCTGCATTTTACTTTCAAACTCTTCTTTTTACACACACTCGAAAAACTTTCTCAAACTCACTTCAGAATTCACCACACCAAAACCAATCATCTGCGTATAATAATCAAACGCATCCTCCACTCTCTACCATTCTTCATCGGTGTAACACCCTTTCCTGCCATCCCTACCTTAAAATATTTCATCACCTCATCTACAGACAAATTAAGTAGGTATGGAGATATAACACATTACCACCTCACTCTGCTTTTGATATTTAAACCATTTACTCTCCACACTATTTATTTTTACACTTGCTTCATTATGACATACATACTTAAGATTCCATTCACAAGCCTACTACCAACACCATAATTATTCATTAATACATGCCAACAGATCTTACCATATTAATCATGTTAATTCATCTGCTTGTAGGTCCATTAAGTGCCTAAATAAAAGTTCCAATTTTTTATCTCTATAATTCGTTCTTTCTTTCGTTTATTTCTTCCCTTCTCTTCCTACTAGATGTGGGGTAGCGGGCGTAATGCGAGGAAAATAGAAATATTAAAGTAGAAGAGCATGACTAAGTCGAAAGGAACCCCCCCCCCCCCATACCCTTAAGTGAGAGCTTTTTTAAAAAAAATAATTATTTTTATTAAAATTATTAGTATTACTGTTGATTATTTTTTGAAAATTATACAACTTTATACTATATATAACTATTACACTCTGTAGTATTTATTTCTGATTATTATTATTAAAAATTTCATGTCTGTATCAATCATTAAGGGTTCGAAAGAAAACTAAATTCTCATTTCCCACAAGGCAGGTCCCTTTTCAGAAGCTGTGGATGGTATCTTATTTAATAGGTGTATTTAGTACTGTAGAGAACCTATTTTATTAAACTTTAAAACTATAAATGTACTTTTCCTAAATCTGTATTAAGTTTTGAGCAATTTGGATATCCACATATCATTTGAAAAGTTTGATCCACATATCATTTAACATTTCTAAATATACCTTGTTCTTCAAAAATCAATAATTCAGTTACTCAACGCACCATTTAAACCAAAACACCAGCATATGTTTCCCTGACAACATCAATACCACTTAGTTTCCTTATAGTTTCTAGTTTCCCCTTAACACCCTTACCTTTCATATATGGGTGCTATCTCTACTTTCCTCCAGTCCTCCCGAAAAACTACACGCTACATAATTCTTTGTCAGACAATTCCCATATCCAGTCAATGACATCTCACCTCTATTCTTGATCATTTCCCCAGTAATTCCATCTATCCTGCTCCTTACATTCTTCAACTAATTTCATTCTACTTATTACCTCATCCTGAACAAACCTACTTCCTTTTATGCCATCAAATCTAGAAACATTCGCCTATCACCTCTTCATCACTGCCAATGTTATGGAGATTTTCGAAATGCTCTCTCCACATGAGGCACGAAAGCACCATTACTATTCATTATTCTATGAAGATTCCCCATACTTTCTTTCTTAACCTTTCGTACTTCCTATTCCCTTGTAGGTCTCCATTCTTCCTCCTCCCAAACGGTTCGTTTTGTCCTTTTTTTCTCCTGCTTTTGCAACTTTTAGTCTTCCTCTATTCTACCTTATATATTCCATACTTCTCTTGAACTACTAACAAAGGCTTCATTCAGTTGCCTCCAGATTTGATCAGTTTCATCTTGTTCGCATTCAACTAGCTAATTTGCAAGTGCTCTCACATACTCTTCGTTACAACCCTGTTCATTTAACTTCGCACTCCTAACTTTCTCTACTTCCTTCCATTTTTTTTCCTCTCCATCCATGGCCACAATAACTTAACTTTACATAAAACAACATAATTTTCCGATATTTCCATCTCTAACTCATTCACTGATTTAACATCCATCACCTACTTAAACATTTCCTTCTTCACCAACACAAAATCAATCATACTCTTCACATAGACACCATCTCCACCTACATCAGGTAGCGTATACTTATGGATAGTCTTGTGTTGGAGGATATATTGTTCGAAGAATATATTACTTGCACACATATCTCTCTCCTCACAGAAATCAATCCCTTTCTAACCATTCTCTTTTTTAATAATAATAAATTCTTTTTTGAGTGGGTGTACCGTTACTGCACACTGGAACAGGCGATACTGGGTAGACGTCACCACCAGGAACAACACCTAGACTTAACATAACCATAGTATAAAAATATCTAGTAAAGAAATCGAATAGCAGGTTTGCCTGTATGTCATAAGTTTATTAAGTACTGCTTAAAAGTGAAATTCAGATTCACAATAGAGATCAGAAAAAAATAAAAAAAATAAAAATCGTAAGTTTTGTTGAATAGATTTGTATTTTTTTTTATGGTTATTATATTTCACTCATATTATTATACCTTAAAATTTACAAAAAATAAAATAAAATTTTAGTTATAAAAATATCTTCTAAAAGAAGAAATTAGAAAAATCAATCGACTTGAAATCCTGCCATCCTCGAAGTACCGTTATTCAGACTTTTATAACATTGCGTATCATTACAATAATATTTATACCATGTCTTAACTAATAGGAGACTCTGGTATCTTAAACAGTAAGTTTAATTTTCATACAAGGCAAAAATATGATCTAATTGAAAACTGGAGATTTTTGTAAGATATCTGAACGATGATCTTCATAAGGGTGGTTTTGTGAGGGAAGAAAAACCTTATCTCTTGAGTCCGTTAGGGCATACATCAAACCAGGATGTGAACCGAATAACAACTGACTGGTCAAAGGAGGAACGGAAGTTCCCGTGACATGTAGTAACCATATTTTACGTGTGGTGTATGATCGATTCATAGTTGGGCCATGGTTACTTCCCACTGACAACTTAATCAGCATATGAAGGACCAACTACTAGTGAAAGGCTTCATATAACGGAGCTTGGTTCCTCAGACGCCTTCCCTCCAGCATTTGCTTTTTAAGGATGGCGAAGTAATTGGTAGTAGGGTTGTCCCAGCCTTTAAAACCCTCTGTCTGAATGTTCATTTTCAAGGACACCAACATGAGAAAGGACAGCAAAATTCCAAGAATTTCTTTCGGGTATAGAGTCGAATAAGGTACTTCTGGATGGTAAAGACCAAAGGGTTTCTAGAAGAACCTGTTTTGAAGTGCAAGAAGCGCACTTTTAGAGTCGGATGTGATGTAACATCCGTCCTTATTGAAGGCAGATATCTCGGATATTGCTAAAAGTAACGTCACCAACTCTTTTGTAAATATAGGGGAGCTTGATGTAAGAGAATATGGCAAGGTACGGTTTGGAAATACAACCAATATATCCACTCCATCTTAGGAACGTCGGTGAATACTTTTACTGATCCTTTGTGACATTCAAGGTGAGAGAAGTTTGGCTTTGAGCAGGCCTGGGCGGTGGAAGGATTTTGATGTTGACACCAACTTCCTGCATGATATGGGTATAACCACAACTCATAGCTGCCATTATACATTATTGTTAAAAAAGCATTCAGAGGAATATGGAGGGATTCAAGGATATTAATCATAATTAATGCAAATGGATAGTAAGATGGACAAAGAAACACCTCGTCAAGACGGTGTCATAGGTGTGGGTGCCCGTAAATGTAGGTGTAATAAGAACCTAAGTTGTTCTCTTCTTGGAGACAGAGGTACCAAGCAAACCTCTAAAAGAAAATTCACATTTGGAAATGATCGAAAAGCCCCGGTCGCAATACGTATACCCTCATTTTGGATAGGATCCGGAAGACATAAGCAACAGAAGCTTGTCTAGACATAGCACTATTGCAATATATAGTGTCAGAGCAGTCGTAGATGTTATGTGATACAAGAGGTCTGGGAAACGATGATAATTCGGTTATGTTATGTTATATGTTAGGCGTTCGCCCAGGATCGTGCCCAAGAACTTTGCTTGTAGCTCAAATTTGATAGGAGAGCCGTTGAGGGAAAGCGTGGAGGATGTCTCATCTCGACTACCTCTATTGTCTCTCCAGTGAAAAGGCACGATCTTAGTCTTTTGCATAGAAAATGTAAATCATCGCGCGTAGCACCATGCTGTAATTTTATCTATTGCCAGATGGAGATGGCGTTTTATTAAGAAAGTTTGGCCACAGAGATGTATAGAGAGAGGTCATCCACATAATGTAAACACCTGATAGGTGCTGTGATGTTGGTGACGAGGAAATTAAAAATATTAAGTATACTGCCCTATAGCAATTCTTCTTCTATGATAAGCCTCTTGGATAGGGTGGAACTGCATCGTACTTAGAAGGATCTATTCTTCATTAAGGACTGTATAAAAAGGTACGCTGGCCCCTGAGGACGAGCGAGTAGAGTTTTTCCATTGCATCTATTCTCCATGTTGAATTGTAAGGTCGAAGAACACGCTAAGACTACTAAGACAGATCCTGAAATATTATTTTTTTGGTTCTGTTAATTCACCTGGAACGAACAGCAATGGTTTTAAACAGCACCAGGTTTGACGTAGTAGGGTTTAGTTTGTATTACCTGTAAAGCTTTCGTACCTTCCCCGAGCTTACATTTTAAATAAAATTGCGGTTCTATATTTTCTTGTAAATAATAAAAATTGAAGCGAATAAAAGTAACGAAGTACATGTAAAGAATGCCGTAAAATTGCGCACAAGCTTACCAATAAATTATGCATTTGTAATCAAGTTATTGTTGATCTCTCAACTGCGATATATTATAAAGCAATAAATAAGATGCAACTGTTCCATTATAAAAATCCTTAAAACTACAAATCTTCAACATTTAAGCCATTAGCTATAAGGTGAGGTTTGGTTGCATTATTTTCTGAATGTTAATAATAATAATGACTTAAACAAGAACTAAGAATGGAAATGACCAGACAATATTTTACCTTTAACTTCTTTGATGACGCAAAGAAAATATTGATGAAAATAGCGGTTGTAGTAGGAGACAAAAGTATGCACTATTTGCTGATTACAGATGTTAGTAATATTAGTAATATTGACAGTATATCTTATATGTTATAATATTAGGAATGATCCAACTCACACACACACCGATAGCTCGCACACTTATGAGTTAATAATAGTATTTCATCAATACTTTCAATCCCTCCAATTTCTGATCCAGCGAGACAATCCGCCCAAAGCAACAAGACAAGAGACAAAAGCCAAAAGCATGGGATAAAACAATCTGAACTTTTTGTAGAACTTAATCATAATTCGTCTTAAATTATTAAGAATATATCAATGCCATACAAATATATAAATAGAAAGAGAAATTTAATTCAATATATACTTCAACATCTGCAAGAAAAAGAAAAGCTATTTAATATTTATTTTACAAATTTCCTAAAACCCTTCTTATCAGGGTTTAATTATTACTAACCTCGGAAGAAGATCCCCATTATTCCCCATCACCTACTTTTGCATGCAGTTTCTTATTTCTCCAACGAACCTATAAAAAATCAATCTTAACCCTTTTTCTCCCCTTTCTTTCCTCTTTTCCTTTTATCCTTTTATTAATTATTATTTATTCTTCCTCCCCCCTTTCCATGTACCGTCTAATATTTTTTACGCTTACTCTTTCCTTTGTTAACACATCTGCAACTTGTTTGTCAGTAGGTATCCATTCAATTTCTTTATTTCTCTTTTTTCAACCTTTCTTTAAAACATCCTATTGTCAATTCGGTAATCTTTTATTCAACCCTGACGTAGACCCCTAAGAACAGCATTTACCAGGGTTTTGGCTATCTACTTTCACTCTTATCTCAATTAGGTTACCTGTCAATGCTAACATAACTGCTTCAATTGAACCGTCACGGTCGCTTTCGTTTAATGCTAATCGTCTCGACATCTTATCGTTGACATCTGCTATCCTTTTCGCAACCCCGATTTCAAGCAAAGGACTTTGTTCCTAACTCTCCTTTGTCCCTATTCAAATTACCCATTTGTGATTTCATGCTTCTAAAAACTTCCAAATGACGCATCTGTGTAAATCTCAAATTCAAGCTCATTACCCATCTTATCCATCCGCACATGCATTCCTTTCTTTCTCACCTTGTCTATCAACTCTTAATCACTTCTTTCATCTTGTCCTGTTGCTGTTTATTGTGGGTTTGCCTTAGACCACTAACGTCAAGATATGTCCGGCGGTGTGTTGTGCAACCAATAAGTTTCCCTATATGTGACTGTACCTTTGTCATTTCTGTGTTTTGCTAACTTTCCACCATTCTCAATTTTCCCATATAACTTCCCTGTCCTTTTTTAATTCTTGAACGTATTTATTTTGACTAAGGAGAATATAGTCCTCCCGTTCTTCAATCTCCACTCCTATGTATTTAAAACATTTTTCATCTTCATTTCCGATTTTTAGACGTTTCTTCAAGCTTCCTATCACCTCTCTTTCAAACTCTATTGTTCCCCCATACAATAAGTCATCTACGTGGGAACACATTACACCTACCAATTGATTCCTCTTCTTCCATCTATAGGTAGGATTAATAAAACTCTTCTTTCCCCCTGTCTCCTGTATCACCTTAATCAATTTCTCATACCAGATACGTGCTGCATCCTTTAGCCCATACACCCCTTTATTAAGTCTCCACACGTTCTTCCTTTCTGCTTCTTTTGGTGGCTTGACATAAACCTCTCTCCTTATTTCGTCTCCTTGTAGATACGCTGTTTTGATGTCCATACTTTTGCATGTCCATCCGTACCTCCCCATAACAGCCAGACACAGTTTAAGCGTTTCAGTAGCACACGTCGGAGCATCAGTTACTAAATTCTTCTCCTTTTCTTCAAATCCTCTTACAACTAATCGTGCTTTCCATCCCTGTCTTCCTTCAATTTCCTTTTTTGTCATAACCCATCTTGTATTCATAACCTTTTTTCCTTTCCATTCAGAACCCCATGCTTCTTCGTAAACGTTATTCTCTTTCCAGCTGTCTCTCTTCCGTCTTTTTGCTTCCAGTTGCTGTTTCAGTTCTACATTCTCCTTTGTATTTTCAAAGTAAAAACTTTTATCTTCGTCTGTCTCATCGGTTTCTCCAGTTTCTGTCTGTTCCTCCTCCCTTTCCTCCCTTAATTTTTCTATCCTTTCCCCATCACCGCTTTCTTCCAGATCTGTTTGTTCGTCTGGTTTTTGAGACTCTTCCCGAACATCTGCTGCTAGATCCCTTATCTCAGGATAGTACCTTAAATCTACCCACTCCCTTTCCCCAGTTTCTATATCAATTATGTTGTAGCTTTGACTATATTTTTTACTGCTTTTCTTTGCTGCTCTTCCCAATATCTCGATTTTCCTTTCTTCTTCATCCTCATTCCATATCCTATACCTTTCCCCTTTTTTCAACGCCTCTTTGTTAATTTTCTTCTCTCCATTGTCTCCTGAATGTAGGCTCTTTTCTTTTTTCCTTTCTGGTATACCCTGTTCTCTCCTTCGCTATCTGAATCATCTGAAGTACTATAGCTTACCTCTTTTCTCCTTCCTCCCTCTTGTAATTCCTCTTTTTGCTCATCCAATTCTGGTTCTGGTTCTGAATCCATTTTCTTTCTATAAGGTGTTTCACATTGTATTCTTGTTATGTGCACTCTGTTTACCCACCGCACCGAACTCCCATGTTTTACGATAACCACCTTCCCATCTCTTCCAATCACCTTAGCTGGACCTCTCCATTCTTTGTCATTTTCCCTCTTATAATACACTTCTTCTCCTATCTGAGCTTCTTCTAATTTGTGTTCTCTAACATTTTCTAACACAGCTCTTCTAATCCGGTCCTCGGATTCTCTTTTAATATGTATTTCCCTGGCTAGATGTATTCCAATTAAGGTATTTTTTATGAGCTCACATTCGTTTCCTTCTTCTAACATGGTAATTTTCTTCTTACCTTCCTCCACGGTTGGCACCCCTAAATTCCTCCCGAATACCAGTTGATTAGGGGCATAACCTCCTTTCATAAACAGACTATTCCTGGCTGCAATAGTCCACTTGAGACATATTTCTAGATTTGGTACTTCCTCTTTTAGTTTCCTCATTATTCTCTTTCACTAGCCCTACCATGTTTTCACATATGCCGTTACTCCAAGGACTCTCCGCTGCCGTACATCTCATCTTAATACCGAATCTTTCGTTTAAACTTCTCATCTCTTTATTATTAAATTCCAATCCATTATCTGTAAAGAAACATTCAGGTGCTCCGAATACACTAATCCACCTATCTAATACTTTCTCTGCTAATTTCCTCCCCTTCTTACTTCTTATCCACGTCCCCTGACAAAACCTTGTTGCAACATCAACCAATAGTAAAAACAATTTCCCTTCAAACTCCCCCAAATCCATAGCAACCACCTCATTAAACCTTTGGCTTTGAGGAAAACCAACTACTGGTCTCGCTGGTGTCCTTTTATACCTTATGCATACCTTACAGGTGTTACACAGATCTTTTAATTCTTCCTCTATCTCCTTTATCACCTCTTCAGTAACTCCTTCTTCATTGCGATAGGCTGTCTTTATCATTCTCATGATTTTATCACAACTCCCATGGCCAAATTGCAGATGTAACTTTAATAATTTAATCCTCCTTCCCTTTGGTTCCAATAGCCATTCTCTCTTGTACCTGCCATACCACATTTCATTTTTACCCCCCTTTTTGTTTGCATCCAGTAACCCTACTCTGATGTGCCTTACTGTGTTATAGTGTATGGTTGCGTTCCCTAAATCTCCAAAGATAACCTTTTTATCATTTAAATCTATCATCACTTTCATTTTTTTCCATAGTTCGTCCTCCCTATCACCAGGAATCTCGACTTTTACACTTCTGTCCTAATCCAAACTAATTTCCCCTACCACAAGGTAATCTACTGCTTTGAAGGCCCTCATACTTGTTTCCCCAAATACATACTCGCCCTTTTATATGATTCTTGTTCGCTCATTCATCCTCTAATGTTTCTCTACTTATATTTAACTACCCTTTCTAGTCACTTTTCCCCACAAATGGTTGCTACGCACCCCGTATCTAGGATTCCTTCAACACTCTCTGACCAATCACTCTCCTCTCTTATGTCCTCCCAATACACTCTTTCTCCTCCAACTTCTCTTTTCTCTTTTTCCCTCTCTTCCCTAATCCTCTCTCTTTTATTCGGACAATTAAACGCATAATGATACTCTGATTTGCATATCATGCACTGTGTCACTTTTCCCCATTTGATAGGATTTTTCCTTTGGTTATATGTCGTCCTTTTGTCAGCTGTCCAGGTTCTCATTCCTCTCTCCTCCCAATTATGCACTTGTACACTTCTTTCTTCCTTCTCAGCAAATATTCTCTGCAATGATTCTTTCATATTCCCAAATGTAATACTCTCACTTCCCACCGAAGCTAACACTAACTGTTTCTTTGTTTCCTCTAGACCCGATCTATCTAACAATAAATATCCTTTCATTTCTTCTCCTACACTCACTCCTGCCTTCTCACAATCCTCATATACTCCTTTAAACCTCTGAATGTACGCTCGCATATTCTCCTCTTTCTTCCTTTGAATGTTAAAACAAAATCTCAATCTATTGAACCTATCACTCACCAAATTTCTACCATATACTCCCTTTAGTGCCTCTACTATCAGGTTTATTCCCTCCTTTTCCTTCAGTTGTGCATCTGGTATTCCTCTAATCACCTTGAATGCCTCTCCTCTCAAACTCAATTTTACCTCTATCCCAGGGAACCTAGCAACACCATCCACATATGCCTCCCATGCTTTTACCCTGTCCAACCAAATTTCAAACTCTTCATCGATCCTCGTTCCACAAAATCTGACAACTCTGATACTTGTGGACTCTCCCTCAACACCCCTCTTTCTCATCTCCCTGTAGCTCCCATTTTAACATATTAAGCATCCAATAGTCTAAGACAAGGTATTGAAATTAACTGACTTAAAACATAGAACTAAGACTGGAAATGACCAGACACATATTTACCTTTAACTCTTTGATGACGCAAGAAAATATTTGATTAAATAGTGGTTGTAGTAGGAGACAAAAGTTGCCACTATTTGGCTGATACAGATGTTAAGTAATGATTAGTACTATTGACAGTATATTCTTATTGTTAAATATTTAGGAATATCAACTCACACACACACCGATAGCTCGCACACTTATGAGTTAATAATGTAATTTCATCTATACTTTCAACCCTCCAATATTCTGATGCTCCAAGACAATCCGCACCAAAAGCACAGACAAGAGACAAAAGCAAAAGCATGGGATAAATACAATCTGAACTTTTTGTAGAACTTAAGTCATAAGTTCGTCTTAAATTATTAAGGAATATATCAATGCCATACAAATATATAAATAGAAAGAGAAATTTAATTCAATATATACTTCAACATCTGCAAAGAAAAAGAAAAGCTATTTTAATATTTATTTACAAATCCCTAAAACCCCTCTTATCAGGGTTTAATTATTACTAACCTCGGAAGAAGATCCCCTTTCCATCACCATAACTTTTGCATGCAGTTTCTTATTTCTCCAACGAACCTATAAAAAATCAAATAATAATAATAATAATAATAATAATAATAATAATAATAATAATAATAATAATAATTTATAATGGGGTTATGAAAGAATTAGAGGTAGGGGTAGCAGGAGAAGGTGCTAGAATGATGGAGAATGGAAGAGAGTGGAGGGTTCCCTGCTTATTGTACGCGAATGATTTGGTTTTGTGTGGTGAATTTGAAGAGTTTGAGAGGATTAGTATAGATTTGGCAGGGTGTGTAAAAGGAGGGGTTTGAAAGTAAATGTAGATAAGAGTAAGGAGAGTCTGCGGTGTGAAATTATGTTAGAT
>JABUQX010030834.1:27500-58234 GCA_015478945.1 Trachelipus rathkii
TAATATATTTATAATATATATATAATATAATATATTATATATATAATTATATATATATTATATATAATATAATATATATATATATAATATATATATATATATCTATATATAATAATATATAATATTATATATATACATATATATATTATATATATATATATATATATAATATATATATATATATATATATATATATATATATATATAATATATATATATATTATATTATATATTATATATATATATATATATATATTTCAGGGATGGGGAGAATATTTGGTAAGTATTCGGTATTTGGCATTCGGCCAAAATACCGAATATTCGTATTCGTCTTTGCGAATATAAAAAATAATAATAAATAATTAACAATAAATTACTTTTCAAACATAAGGGAAAGTTATTTCAACTAAAATTGAAATTTTTAGAAACTTATTTCCCAAAAAAAAAAATATAGCCAAATTTTTGTAGCCAATATGGCGAAAATCTTTGTCATTTTCCAGATCCTATAGGGCCTTTGACATTTTCAATACTCTAAAAAATTAGAATTCATTAGTGATACGGGATAATGGACCAAACATGGTAGCTGGTATAAGGAGAGTGGCTTGCTATCAATTTATGTTTTATTCACATGGTTGCAGACATCATTCAGATTTAAACTCAATAAAGTGTAAAGATATTTTATTTACTTGCAGAAGCATATCTCATTTTTTCACATTTCAGCAACGGCAGCTGCAAAGCTTAAAACTTTACAGATGGAGCTGATGTCAAACAGCATAATTTAATTCAAGACGTTTCCACTCGCTGGAACAGATCTTATGATATGCTTAAAAGATTATTTGAACAAACATTCCCTATCCTAATACGCTGCTGAATGCCATCAGAAAATGTTGACTGATTTCAGTGGCAAAATTATTTCACTTACTTGAGCATACAACATCATAAAACAACATTAAAGTGAGTAACATTGCGTCGCGCAAGTGATCCCTTCCATTTTAGCAATAATCTATTTTTAAAATAAGGCAATTAAAAGCAAAAGCTTCAGTGGAAAAATTACACTCGTTTGAAGAGCTTAAGATATCAGTAGAAAAAGACTTCTAAGTTTCTATGTTAAATTTTTGTGTGTAGCTACTTTCTAGATCTGCGATCAAGCTAATTTTTCAACATGAATCAGATTAATCAGTAAAAAATATGGTCGTTGAGGCATGGAAAGAAACGCATGAAAATTTAGCTCCTGATGCTTCTGCTGACGATGATTCATGTAGTGGGGAAATGAAGTTGAAGGGTCCATTTTCACTTCTTTAAGTGGATTGTTTTTTAAAGACATTTTTGAAAGAGTATGCAGGAGATCTATTTATGAAAGTGAGTAGTGAAAAAGAAAGTCCATTCTTCTGACGAGATGTGATATTGTACATAAAAGTAAAAGGCTACATACGGAATACATCAAGAAATAAACAAATATATAAGTTGCCTACTTTGAGACAGTGAAGTCAATGATATCTTCAACTTGGGTGGAAAAAACACTACGAAATAGTTTTTATTGAATTTGAAAAAATCTAGTCGAAGTGAAAGAATATGTAGAACAGGAGGAAATATTTATGAAGCCACATAAAATAGAGGTTATCCCCTGAAATGGAGAACTGCTATTGTTCTGTCATTTTACCTTAGAGCTTATCAAATGTAGTTTAGTTTTAATATCTTTAACTACGAACTTTTCAAATTTTCATTAATTATTTTTAATATGTGAATGGTTTGCTATAGGTAAGAATAGTTATTTACTTTTTGTTTTATTACTTTGTATTTAACACTGGTAAACATGAAATTCTTGGACGGGTTTCGCAATTGATTTATTGATGTGCTGATTCGCAAAAATGTAATTCGGTTTTGCATATCAAATCGCATTTGTGAGATATTGTGTTGTAACCAGATTTGTAAAAATTTTATGATTTTTACCTTTTTCAAAGGGTCTATCAATCAATTTATTGGGATATAGTATACTTATATATATTTATTATATTATATATATATATATATATATATAATATATATATATATATATATTATATAATCTTATATATATAATATATATTAATAATATATATATATATATATATATATATATTTATACTTATATATATATTTATACTATATATATATATAGTTGGATATATGAGGGGAGAAACAAATCGCGAAATGTATATGAATATGTCTTTTGATAGATTTATTTTTAAACATAAGTAATACAACTTGAATAAAGAGTAATTATGGGACACAATGAAATGTAATAGAAGGAATGGGTTTAATTAATGTAAGCATACCTTCGATGGTAGTAACTTTCTCGTCGTAGACGATTACTGTTGCATAGGCTGTGAATATCCCTCATCAAGCTCCACCAATAGTCGGCCATCATATTGATATCCACTTGCCCTGGTAACGTCCTTCATGAATTTAGATCTTATGGAGCGTTCACCTGCCATCCCTAAGCATCTGCCTAGGTTTTATCCGGAACTTCTTAGGTGAAATTGAAGTAGTGCATACTTTATACTCAATTGTACATCCATTGAGAATGAAAACTGTCTAGCAGTTCTGTACAATGTTAGGTGGTTTTGCTTTCTGTTCCCCAGAAAAATTCTGTGCTCATTCTGAAAAAGCATTCACGCTCTTGCCTCTACACAGTCATTGTTGTAGCAAAGAGCAGCATCACGAGGAGTGTCCGTATTTGTTGGCCATCAAATATCCCAGCTTTTTCTTTCTCGTCACTCAAACCAGGAACGTTGAGCATATATAGCGAAGCATTCACCATCATTGGTCCAGGGCATTCACAAATTGTTTCATCTAACCAAGTTTTAACAACCCTAAGTGGAGGTAAGATGATGTTTTCTCTCTGTACATGTGGTTCACGTTCCTGTCATCTGGCGTCACGGTTTCCCTCGGTGGCCATTCTCTTTTTGGTCCAGTGATCCTTTGCCGGCCGGCCTGTCCAATAGCACAGGAAGCAGGGATATTTGGTGAAACCTGCTTGCTGACCGAGCAAAATTGTTTACCATTTTGAGGTCGACGCATATTTATCATCCATGTACTGATATTGTAGCCTCTCCAAACTGTCTTGATTTTTGCATACTCCTGTCTCATCCTAACCGAGTACCCTACTGGAACCGAAGCATACCTGTTGCCGTTGTGTAACAACACACATTTTAAACTGCTCTTGGAAGTGTCAATAAACAGTCGCCACTCACCTGCATCGTATGCTGGGAGTCTCATACGAGAAGTGGCCTGCAAACTTCATGCATGCACAAGTGGTTACCATCTGGACGGAAAGAGCTCTCCGCAGCTCTGCTTCTCTGTTACGATAAATTGTTACTCTTGTGCCATGGTCCAGTAGTCATTTTTCCATGCAACCTTCGTAGCCAACAGCTCAGGACAACTTCAGCAATACAACTCTCATACAAGATCGTTCAGTTCACCCTGGGGAACAATGACGGACCATCCAACTGTTATTTCAGATGTATGATAGAAATCATCCAAGTCATTGGCAATCCATACATGTAGTAACGTACTAAGTTAACCTACATGCTTCCCCGAATTCGACGGTAGTTAACTTGCTGCTACTTGTAGATATATGCGGAAGGTAACGTCTATACAGCCTACGTAGTGCGCACATGAATTTTGTCATTCCTAGGGAATATGCAAAAATATGGATCCATGATTGCACGAAAACGGGATGTAATACAGCAAAATCCGAGAATATATATGAATATCAGCACTTACTATTATCTGCTTAAAAAAGCCATCCAAGGAAAATTTCACCTTTTTTTTGTTGACCAGTGTAAGTTTTCTTTATTTTTCCCTAAATGGATGACCGAACTTTGAAATAACTATTCGGCCGAATAGCGAAGTGATTATTCGGCCGAATATTCGGTATTCTGCCCCGAATACTTTAAGCCGAATATTCGGTATTCGTATTTCGGCTTTTTATATACATCCCTAATATATATATATATATATATAGCGTAGGGCACTGTTCCACTAGTAAACTCCTATCAAACTTTTTTGTTAGAGGATTAGCTTTTTCACAAACTTTATTGCTATTTATTGCCTGACAATGTGTAAACAAAAGAATTGACTGGTCGAAGCAGTATCAGCTTTGCCAATACCTTTTTGATGTGCAAGATCTTCGTCATGCTTCACAGAATTTCTGATGATGTTTAAACACTTTAAACTTTCTGAATTAAAATCTCATGTTAATGTTTCAACCTTTTTTTTTTTTTTTTTTTTAAGTTTTGGTTTGCAACAACTCCGGTGATCCAATTGTAGATTGAAAAGTATCATTTTCTATGCATTATGATTTTTTTTCATTGCCAAAGTTTGAAGGGGTGGCAAGCCCCTCCCTGTCCCTACTTTGTCTACTGCAATACCTATCCCACCCAGTGCTAAAGTTGAGTGCTTGTTTTTCAAGGGAAAAGATATCTTAATTACCAAGAGCTTGATTCATATAATGTCAGTTAGGTAGTGCAAATCCCATTAACTATGACATTAACTATGAAATTACTGACGTGTAGGAAGAGCCTGGAGCACTGCCAGAGGTACATACTTTAATTTTTCTGTAACGCATGAATCGTATTTCAAAACAAGGCAAATCTGTCAGTTTTTTTTTTTTTTGACATCAAGAGCAACACAAGCTAATTTGCAACACCTATCTTTATGAACAAGAATTTTTCGTCGTTTTAAACTTAAAAACAAAGTACAAAATTAGGTCGAACCCCAAAGACAGTACCAAAATTGGGCTGACATCAAATAGTCCTAATTTTGATAATGTATCAAAAATGAAACCACTTTATTTCTTCAAAATCTGAAGTGAAATGGTTTCAGTGAAATTCTTTTGTTCCCCAACAAGATTTTTATTATATAACTTTATTACTATTTTTATATTTCATGGTGTTAATATTTCATTTGATTATTTTTTGTTTTATATTTAGAATCGCTGCATCAAATTTTTGGTGTAATGTCCAAGAATGTTTGGTGAACGCTGGTTTAGATTTAAATCAATAAAACTGAGTAGCTGTAAAATAGCATTCTTTTTATATTACAGGTCTAAAGAGTCCAAAATGCTGTATAAAAGTAGTTTAGTTAAATTTTTTTGTCTTTAAATTTTAACGGATTTCAAATATAAAAAAAAAAGACAAAAAAGCCCAATAAAACCCACTGGGATGGGTTAAAAAAAATGTTTTTTCCCAACCCTGACATAATAAGAGAGCTCAAATTTTGCTAGAGTAAACAGATAAAGATAAAAAGACTTGGCTCTTCTATCTTTTCGGATTGATACCAAGATGAAATGAGAATGAAATCTTAAATATTTTGAAAATATTCTAAACAATGCTGTAGCTTTCAAGAGCCCATACCTCTCAGGGCATCTGTTTCGATAGCAGGATCAAATATTATTTTGAAATAGCTCGTCTACATTACACGAAAATATGTTTAATTAACAAACTTGAAAAATGTGTACATAATATATTAAGTAACGTAACATGGAATCACAAAATATCAATCATCACTTTAAAGGCCAACTTCGGTTTAATATTTTTTTTAATGTACTCTTAAATGTACAGTATTTTGTAAAGAAATTTTTGCTTAATAGATGTTAAAATGCAGGAATGCTAACTATTAAACTTTTAAACTTTGCTCAGTTACGTACCACATAAGATGGGTAATAAATATATTCCCAGTACCAATTTTTAGGTCCAATATGTCCAGGAATGAGATGGTGTTCAGCAACAAATGGAAAAAACCGACCTCTGCCAAGATGATCTCGTGAATCCACTGCTTTAACACCAACATTTTCTAAACACTTGCCTACAAAAATAATAATAATAATAATAATATTAATATTCTTGAATTCAAACATATATTCTAATTGAATATTCCAAACTATAAACTCAAATTAGGAAATATAAGCCCATTCTATTAAACTGATTACTCTTCTTTCATTAAAAAATAGATTTTCCAATGTTAAAGATAAAGAACAACTACAACTTCATAATTTAAATAAACAAACATTAACTCTACACATTATTTTAAGGTAAAAAGACAAGAAAAATATTTTGATAATCATACAACAATCTTAATTATCCAATATGATAAATCATTATATAAAAACAAGATTAATGAAAAGAAATTGAAAATTATCTAATCCATGAGTTAAGAATTGTTAAACCAACCTATTTCAACATCTTCAGCACCTGCACCATCTGAACGACATTTCCTGTGATTTGGAATAGCTTCTTCAACGAACTTTCTTAATCCTTCCTTGCTTAAAACATAACCAGCTCCTAAATAATAATAATAATAATAATAATAATAATAATAATAATAATAATAATAATAATAATAATAATAATAATAATAATAATAATTGTTTATCTTTGTTTGTCCAACAGTTTGGATGTTGGGGAAATCTCTCAGAAGATGTAAGAAGACTGAAAGGAGATGTTTCTGGTTTAGATAGGCGTACTGAATTTTTGAGCTAGTGACCGCGGGGACTAAGTCCTGTTTAAGTGTTCTTTTTGTGATGATAAATGTTATATGATATTCATTATTATTTTCTATATTAATGTAAAAAGTGGGACATAGTTAATGTAACGTAAAGACTGGAAAAGGAAGTATTGGGTAAATTGTATTTGTGGTTCTTTTGGTGGGTGAAGTTAACGTAGACATAATTGGAGTGGTGAGCTCTACTTGCGCAAGTTTAGATGAGCATGAGAAGGAGTTGTATATTCGGACAAATATTATTGTAAATATAATTAATAAACTAAGAAGAAATACATAAGTACTGATCTGTACTTAAGAAAAAGTTACAATTAAGTTACTTAGAAAGAAGAATATTACTTTTACGTTAACGTCATAAAAGGGAAATATACAATCAATTGTGTGAAAATATCTGTTGTATTTGTTTCTGAAGTACTTTGTTTGCTGCTACCATTGATTTTTATCAGTGGTAGCAGAGCATAGTTTAGCTGGGACTCTGAAGATTAGATTGAGGGTCGATAAGGTGGTAGAGAGATTTAGTGTCGATCGTTCAGGGGTGTTTTCGATATTTGTTAGAAGGTAGTGAAGTCTTGGTTGATTGGTGAAAAATGGGTAAAGAAGGTGCAGGAGGAAGTAAGAGTGATGATAAAAGTAATGTGAAAGGTAAGAGTCGAAATTGTTGAGAGAAGGGTTCGTTGTGTTTTTCTTGATTTTGATGGAGAGGTTAATACAGAAGTGTATAACATGTAGAAAAAGAAAGTGAAGGTATGGTATGATGTATGTGGTGAAGAGTACGAAAACCCCGCTGGTGAGATTTTATTGAGTCTGGGTGCAAAAGCATTTGAATGTGTATGCATGTTGGATTGGAAGTCGTTGGGAAAGAAAAAAGGTATGGAAGCTATTCTGGAAAAATTGTATGAAAAGTATGCAAAGGAAAAACAGAGAGATAGGTATGATAGGTTATGTGAGTATTTTTATATAAAGCGAAAAAGTGATGAGTCAATGAGGGAATATGTGAATAGGTATGAGTTGATAGAACAAAAGTGTAAAATAGTTGGGAAAGTGGATTTAGGTGGACATGAAATGTGTGCATTTATTAGAGGGAGCAAATGTTGGTGTAAATAAAAGATAGATGGTATTAGCCTACTGTGGGAAGGAAGAGTGGGAATTTAGAACGTTTAGGGATGCATTGGTGAATATATGTGAAGGATTTGGGAAAGGTGATGTGGGGGTGAATATGGGGGAAGAAAAGGCGAGTGGTTGGTATTCTAGTCAGAGAAGTATAAGGAGTGTGGGTGATGGGCCTAGCAACGTAGGCGAGGAATGGTTATATGGAAAGAGGTTGAATATTAAGGATAGATATGGTAATATTAGTGAATGTATTATTTGTAAATATCAGTTTCATTTTGCGTATAGATGTCCTAGGAATCCGGAATGTGTTTGTGAGATAAAGGAGTAGATAAAGGACAACAAGGTAAGAGTATGGTGGAGAGTCGGGAGACACGGGGTAGGGGATATAATAGATTCGGAGTAGGCAGAGGTCAACCGCTAGGTAGAGGTAGGTAGAGGTTAGCAGACTGAGAGGATGACAGAGAAGAGTAGTGGGAGAGGAAGAGAATGTGTGAGGTCAGGGGTTGGTAGAGGTCAGCAGGAATGTAGGAGGAATAATGTTGAGACATTAAGGAGAGGATCAGGGTCAAATAGGAGTGAAGAGAAAAAAGTCTATTTAGGAAATGATAAGAGTAGAAAGAGTTCGGATGGAAACGGGGAGAAATGAGTGAATATAGATAGAAGAGGTATGAGATGGGATATATTTGGTAATTTGGAAAGGTGTGATATCGGTAGATCTGCGTACCATTTATGGAAGTTTTGTGATGTGGGTGTGTCTGAAGATAGAGGTGTTAAGGAGTGCGAGTATGGCAGAAGAGAAAGGACGTATAGATGGAGTGAGTAGAGGTAGGAAATTAGTGGAGTATGTGAAGAAAGAGGAAAGACAACCAATTATAGGAATGGGAAGATGTATTAGTTTTGGGGAGAATAGTAGAAGTGCAGGGGATGTGTCTAAAACAGGGAGGGACGAAACCTTGAGGATAATTGGCGATATATGTGATTTAGATTTCACTGATGATGGGATAAAATATAGGAAATATGGTGATTATAGAGATGAGAGATTATGCTATGTAGCAAAAGAGAGAGTGGACAATAGTAAGTCAAAGGAAGATGTTGAGAAAAAGAGAATGAGTAAGAGTATGGAAGAATGTGGATTGAAAAAAAGAGATAGTTTTGCAGAAGGTTAGTATGAGTGATGACGAAGGAAAAATGGAGAAAAAGAAATTGGGTGTGAGTGAAGAAGAAAGACTAAAGAGTTTTAAGGGGTGTAAAAGATGGAATTGGAATGGTGATAGTGATTCTGAAGATGAAAATGATAATAGGGGTGTTGAATTAGTGAAGAGGGTACAAAAAATGAGGAAAATGAAAGAAAAGAGAGAGAAAAAGTGGGGTCAGTCGAAAATAAAGAGGCAAGTGTATTAGTATGTTATGTCTTTCGTAGGATTGAATGTTGTGTGTTGATTTAGGAAAAGGTATTAATATGTTATGTATGAGGAGTGAATGGTGGTGTGGGATGGTCATAGAGGGTTATGGGTCTTGGTTGTGTATTGTGAGATGTTAAAGTGATGAGGTGGGGGGGAAAAAAAAGAGAGAGAGAAAGATATGATTGTTTACTTTTGTTTGGCTTACAGTTCGGATGTTGGGGAAATCTGTCAGAAGTTGTAAGAAGACTGAAAGGAGATGTTTCTGGTTTAGATAGGCGTACTGTATTTTTGAGTTAGTGACCGCGGGGACTAAGTCCTGTTTAAGTGTTCATTTTGTGATGATAAATGTTATATGAAATTCATTATTCTTTTCAATATTAATGTAAAAAGTGGGACATAGTTAATGTAACGTAAAGATTGGGAAAGGGAGTATTGGGAAAATTGTATTTGTGGTTCTTTTGATGGGTGAAGTTAATGTAGACATAATTGGAGTGGTGAGCTCTACTTGCGCAAGTTTAGAAATCATGAGAAGGAGTTGTATATACGGACAAACATTAATGTAAATATAATTAGTAAACTAAGAAGAAATACATAAGTACTGATCTGTACTTAATAAGAAAAAGCTACAATTAAGTTATTTAGGAAGAAGAATATTACTTTTACGCTGACGTCATAAAAGGGATCTATACAATCAATTGTATGTAAGTATTTGTTGTACTTGTTTCTGTAGTACTTTGTTTGTTTGTTGCTACCATTGATTTTTATGAATAATAATTCAAATTCAATTTTTTTTTATTCAGAACGGAGAAGTTACAATTTAGTCATTTAATAACATAGATACACATATAGTTTTATATTATTACAATTTCGGTAAATCTTATAAAACAGAATATAATTTAAATACTATCTGAAATGGGGCAACTAATTGCAGCACAGTTTTGTGTCCTTTGGGCCCCAAATATAATATAGGCCTATGCTTTTCTTATATTTCATAACTGTTAATGACAAAATATATTTTAACCAACAACAAAAATGATGTCTCTTCCTTTCTAATAGTAATATTAATTATATTATATGTACAATAATAATAAAAAATAGTAATTAGAATGTTAATAATACAGTGTGACTATCATGGTCAAAGTAATAACTATAACTTGTGTCATAACACAATAATTATGTTACAATAATATCAATAATAATACTTGATTAAATTTACAAGAAACTATGCCAATATATTTTTAAATTTACAGGAAATGGATAACGACATATTCAAAGAAGGATTTTCATTTTTTTTCTTATATAGTGATAACAAGTGTTAAATCTTATATTTTATTAATGCTAATCTTGTTTTATCTTACTTTATCTTATCTTATTTATCTTATTTTCTTTAAGAAGGAGACTTTAATATTACTTTAACATTTTAATTTTACGATGGCGGTCGGACCTTTCTTTGATTTACCGTATTTTAACTAGATAGCATAGTAGTAATTCTCACATGCAAAATGAAGCGAGGGGTATAATTAAAAATAATCATTAAAAGAAAAGTGATATTTTTAATCGGTTTGATCTTTCAAGAAACTCAATCACTTCAACAGTACGTTTTCTTTTCGCTGTTTTTTCTCTTCGTATTTTTGTTTCAAGAAATATTATATAATAATATAATAATAATAATAATAATAATAATAATAATAATAATAATAATAATAATAATAATAATAATAATAATAATAATAATAATAATAAACAATCATAGCACAATAAATTAATAATTATATAATAATAATAATTAATAATAAATAATAATAATAATAATAATAATTTTTTTTTCTTGAGTAGGTGTCCGGGGATCTCCACAGCACACAAGAAAGCGGCTACACAGTGTTAGTTCACTAACAACCAGGGTGGTATTAACCCCCCCCCCCAAAAAAAAAAAAATCCACCTAATAAAACCCAAAAAAGCCCAGCTGCAAGTGTTTTTTTTTTTTTTTTTTGGTTTTTAAATTTTAGTTATTATTTTCAACAATTTTGAATATTTTTAAAAATTACTATTTTTAAATAATAACATAGCCTCTGGTGTTTCATTATTCTTAGTGAGGTTGTTCTCTTTTATGTCAACATTTCACGATTCAGCTGTTTTAAATATTTTTAAATAAATGAGAATGAATTAAAATTAGTTTTAAAAATTTAATACAAAATACAAAATGAATGTATCTTAAATTTTAATGAACTAGAACTTGGTTTCAACCTGTGGTGGTCACGGAAATTGAGGTAGAGGAAGGAAATTCTAACTCTTTCCATCCTCTACCTCAATTTCCTTTCAAACAACACAAATAGGAAATATTTTTCCAAAACTTTACCTTTCACTATTTCTAATATCCTCCCTTCATAAAAAAAAACCTTAAACAACAGTTCATCAACCTGAACCTCTACTGAACTCGCCAAATGTGGTCTACAAAATTCCACTGCAAGATTGCAACTCCCTTTAAACATTGGATGAAAACCATCATCTTTACACGCCGCTCTACACAAAACATGACCTAAACCTGACAATCAAAAATTCTTCCCTGCACTCCATCGCTCTACTTATAATCCATTCATTAACATTACCAAATGGACGCCCTATTACATGTACAAATCTACAAAATACGTAACGTCCTTGAATCTTTTTGCATCATTAATTCAATAATTTTAATCAAAAAAAGGCGATTTAAAATAAGTTAACACAATATCAAAATATATATTATCTGCACACACTACAATTTTTTAAAAAATTAAATTACCAAACTTATAAATTTCAAGTAATAAATAATTTTTGCTTTTTAAATGTTAGTTTATAAAATCACTTCTGAAAGAGGTTTCCAGCTTAGGAACGCAAAGCTCCATGAATTTATGTTTAATTCACTTGTAAATTTAAATAATTTTTTTAACTTAATTAGTATCTCTTAATTGATTCCTTCTCATCTCATATATATAAGTATATATATATTATATATATATATATACATATAGATATATATAATAATAAATATATATATATATATAATAATATATATTTATATAATTATATATATATAATATATATATATTATAATATTTGAGGTTAGATGGGGGAAGGAAATTCCTTAAACTAATCCTCTAACCTCTGTCCTTCCTCTAAGTGTTTATATATATATATAATATATTATATATATATATATATATATATATATATATATATATATATATATATATATTATATTTATATTTATATTTTTATATATTTTATATATATATATATATATATATATATATATATATATATTTATTATACCTCCGCTCATGTATCCTTGCTTTGTAAACTTCTTAAATCTGCATCCAAAATAAATTGGATCATTTGGATCGAAAGGACTTAACATGTATCGAAGATTTTCAACAATGACATACCTAAAAAAAATTTATATATTAATAACCCAAATAACTCAAAAAGGACATTTAACTTTTTGCTTAAAATGAACGGTTTAAGAGAAATTTGAAGAAAATATTAGGTCAGAGTAATAGGATTATTAAACATTCAATAAAAATTCATTTTTATACAACTTGTCCTTTTTATACTTATCAACTTTTTAAGAAGTAGGTGAGAGGAAAAGAATTGGGTCAGTGTGTTAAACTTATTCATTTTGCCCTTTTATCTTTTTCATTTTCCATACTCTCTGGTTAATGTTAGTCGCTTACATTTCTGATGAAATATTATTAAGTTCATGAGAAAAAGATAATGATATTTATGACGTTTCGTAAATGATGGGATTCCTCTCTTTACTACAATACCTATCAAATATTACCTCATCAGTCAAGTATCACTTCAGTAATCTATCGATGAAAACTTTCAACAAAGGCTGACGCAAACTTCTCATTATTTTCATTCTGATTTTTAAGAATATTTAGTTAAATAGATATCTTGGACAGCAAAGCAACCATGTATACCTTTCCTTTCCTTTCCCTGCAAGATGCTTTGGGTTTCAAACCTTGCGGGCGCTCTTGTATTTGAATTATAGGACGCTATCTATAGTTCTGGATGAGGAGTATTCCGTTTTAACCAGTTCGCAGACTTTGTCCTCCATTATAAAACGTAGTTATGGAATATAAGTAATCAATAATATATTGTCTAGTAAACAATTATAAATACCTAAAGATTAAAAGTATTAGCTATTATAACAGTAACATTTGCAAAAATTTCAAACTATTAAATGAATAAGTGTAAAAGTGTATATCACAAAAGTCAATTTAAATGCAATTTATTCTATTAATGATTTTACTTTATTAAAACATTATAAGGAAAAAGTTGTCATTCTTTAAAAGTAATATTGAACAATATCACGGCTATCATCATCAGCCTTCATAAACCAATCAGCATCATCTTTATGATTCTTATAAACGTATTTAAAAGCTTCCTTTGTTTTATCCCACAAATGTTTTTCCTTCACTCTAAATTTAGAACACAGTGGTCAAGGAATTTTATCTAATTATATATATTATATATATATATATATATAATATATATATTATATATATATAGTTAATAATATATATATATATATATATTATATATACATATATATATATATTATATTATATATATATCATATATATATTATAATATATATATATATATCTATTATTATTATTCGAAGGTTGAGTACAGAGAAACACCCGAGTTGGCCACTGGAAGCTTCTGCTGACTGAAAGACGACTCCTGGGCTGTTTCCACTCCTAAAATGAAAAAAAGTTTAAAATATGAGCCTGAATAATAAATGTTATGTAAAATTTGAAGTTGGTGACAGAAAAGAAAACTGTTAAATGATATATGTAAGACAAGGACTATAGGGGAGTTTTTTGGACTGGTATTGATTGAGACCGGAAGAGACAAAGTCTGTCTTGGGAGGACAGGGTTTTTACACTTCGTCGAAATGGGTGAATAACCTAGTTGTGGGAGCTAATTAACAACTAACCAAGGGGATATGAGGAACTTTGGAATTGTGGTGTCCGTGAGTGAGGTTGATATGACCTATGTAGAGGAATATAAAAAGACTATTTTCTGGTGGTGACTGCAGTAGTGGGCAAAATGTCATACACCAATTACAGGCTTTACAGGTCAAAGCTTTTCTCCTCTCTTTCGCTAGATCAGCACTCTTGACAGTAGGCCTTGAAACCCTATTATTAAAGCTGAGAAATGTAAATAGACAACGTGAAATAGTCACACCTGATGTCAATGGGAAGAGTAGGACAATATTTGGCAAGAATAAGTGAGTTTAGATTGTTTGTCAGCTTTTTCATTGTGTGATGCCAACATAAGAGGGTATCTAGCAAAAGGTAACTAGATTTCTGACGGAACCTGAAAAGCATTCAGCAGAAAACCTTTGCACGGTTACCCCCCACTTAGTTTCGTCAGGGAGTAAAAGGAACCTAAAGACTTTTAGAGGCAATGCGATGTGTCTAGAACTATTGAACAAATGAGGAAGAACATGAAGATCGTTAGGAATTGTGTGATGTGAACGAAAGACGATGTGATGAGTTTCGCATGATGGAAAGAGGAGTGATAGTCGGTTGGGTTAAACAGGGGGTATTGAGCTGAGGTGGGTTGGGAAATCGATACAGACTGGTTAGACCAAAAAACTGTGAATTGAGTGAGTAAAGGAGTCTGAAGGAAAGGAGTGTGAATTTAGCAAAGTAGGAGGATTGGTATATAATAGGAGGAAATGGTATGGTTTTTTTTGTGAGGGGGCATGGTTGTGGGCCAGACCCACGAGATTAAATCGACATTGAAGAATTACACAGTAAAGGTCTCTCGCAGCGGGGTTGTGAAGTTCGGAGAAAAGATTTTGCAATGGATATGGAGCGCGCACTTTTGGGACGCTGCCGAAATAATTGAAGGGAGGCATGGGCGGTGGGCCATCTTCTTTGATCTCTAGTCATGATTCTTCTACTAACTACTCTATTCTGGTGTATGTTACTCATCCCTCTCCCCACAATCTGTGGGAATCCAAAAGGGAGGGTGAAAAAAAAAAAAAAAAAAATGCATATATATAGCTATATATAATTATTATATATATACCTATACTATATATAGGTAATAGACTATATATATATAAAATATATATATATACTATATATATATATTATAATATATATATATATACGATATATATTTATATATATACCCGCGTGTATACTACAACACTATTACTAGTATATATTATAACGTATATAGTATTATACATATAATATAATATGATATACTATATAATATATATATATATATATATATAATATATATATATAGATTATCAATTATACACCGTATTAATATATATATATATATTATTATTATATATACTATATACTTATATAAATATAGTAATATATATATAGTATATATATAATATAAATTATACATAATATATAATATTATATATATATATATATATATATATATAGTATATAGAGATATATATATATATATATATATCATATACTATATATTATATAATATGTTGTATGAGAAGGAACGGATGATGCAAGAGTGTAGTAGGAAGTTGTGAATGGCAGGAAGGTGGCTGGTGCAATTAAATCGTTGCGGTATGATGGATGTAAAGGGCCTAAGTCTTGTGTAGGGTCTTACACCGAGGGTATGTTGTTGACCTGTTTATGTATGGTAGTGAGACTATGTCTGGAATAAGAGGAAGCTATAGATCTAAAGTTCAAAGGTTATCAGATGGACAATCTTAGGGTGTGTGTATGTGAGAAGAATTGCATAAAGAGAGATATGACCTAACGCTATTACGAGAGTGAAGCGTGTGGTGTGAAGGAAAGCGCGGTAATGAGATGATACAATGAAAGTAATGTTGATATGATGGTTGTATGCTCTTAATAAAATGAATGATAGTAGGTTGGTTAAGCGATGACGTTTATGAGTTGTGTGACGTGTGTTGGGAGCACCGACCGGCTGGAGATCCGAAGAGCAATACGTGGATAGAGTCGGTGACCAGAATGTTCACTATGTATAAGGAGAGAAATGTGAGTTTGGCAAGAGCGAGAGAAAAAAAGGTGCATTTGACTAGAGAGATGGCGGGTTTTGTATGGGGGCATGGTTGCTCTGCCACCTGGGCAGGGAGATGAACACCTTACATTGCAGATTACCAATAGTGAGGGTCCGTCGCGGTCCCATGATTACTCTAGGGGATTTTCTGTCTTGACGAGCTTCACTAATAACATGGGTACAGAGGGGCGGTAAGTGAGGCTTCTTTCGACGTTTGTCAGTGTTCCTACTGCTTTCTTTTCCGATGCTTGTACGCACCTTACCCCCAATCTGGGGCAAAGAGGAAGTGAAGAAGAAAGAAAGACTATAGTAATATATTATATATATATATTTATATGTAATATATAATTATATATTTATATATATATATATATATAGTATATATATATATATTAATATACTATATTATAGCTACTACCTCACCTATCGTCTATACTTATATAAGTATGTATATTCATATATATATATATTTACCGTATATTTTTACCGTTGCTTGACTGCTAATAAAATAAATGTTATTACCATCATCTTATTTGCCAAGTTGCTTTAAAATGTTTTGCCTTGTCTCATGATTTTATTGGACCATCATAATCCACAAAGCACTTCTCACCTTTTAGCCAACTTGTCAGCTTTTCTTTTGTTTCTCACCTGTATAAAAGGAGTGCCTTAAACAAACAAGAAACTTGAATAAAATGCATTATCAGAAAAAGAAAAGCTTAAATTCAAATATATAGCTAACCTATAAAATCATGAGTTGTTAAAACTCAATAAGTAAATAACTTATATGATTTTCCGAGAGGAATGCCATTTAACTGTTCTATTCAGGTCCAGCTTGCATCCTTCGGAGTTCTTTACATGATTGGAGGATGATCTTCATCGCGCACTTAAATCGCGAATACATAAGACTGCAATATTATACTATATTAGAAATATACTATATATATATTATCTAAAAAATTTCTAAATAGTATATATAGTATAATATATATAAGATATCATAATTATATAGCTTATATTTATAAATATATATATATTATATCATAAAATATCAATAATTAGAATAAATAATAATTAATCAACTCTTATAAACCGATCAAATAATAGCTACAGTCTCTCACATACTAAGTCAACAAAAAAAACACTAAAAAAATATTCAGTACAATAAAAAAAAAATTCACACTTCACACACTCAACCACTACCAACCCAGGAAAATCGTCTGTGTAACACAAACAATAACAATTCCTTAAAACAAAAAAACTAGGAGTGATACAACGAAACTGAAATTTCGTTACCGCCGGGAACCGGAATTAGCCGGAATCACATAAAAAAATTCCGGCCGGAATTCGGCCCCGGAACCGGTGAATTTCATTTACATAACGCTTTATAATGAGACTTGAGGAATGTCAAAAAAAAAATATTTTAATATAACTCTTCACACGAAAATCTTAATTGTTTTTTTTGCGTCCATTCATGACATATGGAAAATATCTTTGAAGAGAATATCTTGAAGTCCAAAAATTTTAATACTAAAGGGAGAGTCTGTGTATTTCTAGAACAGCGGCGAAACCACCAAAAGAGCAATAGATCCAGCGTTGAAGTAGAATGAGTTTTGAGGAGAGTTTCCCAAAAAAGATTTAGCTTATCATGACCCCAAATTCACAGCAAATAACTTTGAATTTTATCAGCATATGAGTAACCAGCCATTCACCAGTCACAGAAGAGAAGGATTCATAGAACTATCCGCCCATCTATCAACCAAAATATCCTATTCCTAGTAGAAAATATTTCTGTAGAGAAGATGGTTACCAACTTCATACAGGCAATTGAGATTCAGCAGTATTCGAAAAGTTATCAAAGGCTATCACATATCATTTACTACATAATATAGTTATAGTAGAGCTAAATTAATTACAAACGATGCCCATTTATTTCTTTAACTGCACTTGGCATACCAGCGGTCTGAAAAAAAAAAATGTAGACCTGGCCTGTGACGACTTGCATACATAACATTCACTACTTCCAGGTTCTCATTCTGGAATTAAGAATCTAATTACGAGAGTTTGAAACTACTATGATGAATAATTGGGAAAATCCTCCTAACATAATCCCATCTTGATCTTTCGAGATGGAAGCATATACAGAAACTTGGAACTGAATTTAGCAGGACATACACAAGATGGAAGAGAATTATTCATAAACTTCAATTTATTTAAAGATGCCTTATTTCTAAAGAACGGTGTGATTTATAAAGAACTGTAGGAATTTCTGTCACACAATTTCATCATTACCAGTTTTTAAGATATCTAATCTTTTAACATACCAAATTAGGACTTGGATTCCCATTCTTGCAAGCCACTTATGCCAATTCAACATGTGGAATAGCACATATTTGAGTCTAGAAGAAATTGAATGTTTGAAAAGCCCTTGCAAGTTTATATTATAGAACAATCAATCATTTAAACTTTGACTGCTAATAAATGGCAAACTACTCCTGAAAAAAACTTCTACGAGTTTGCAACCATTTCTCCAATGTGTTACGGAAAAACTATAAGGCAAAAGATCAATTATTATCATCAATAATCTACATATCTTGAGCTCCTCCAGGCATTATTCTCTCAAACTCCTGAGACCACAGCAAGAGAATAAACAAGAGCTGACAGAAGCATTAGAGTTTAGATTTATGAATAAAAAGGAGAGAAAGAAGCATAATAAAACATATATCAAACAAGATAATTGTTTTAAATATTGTAGTAGACCAAAGATACTAACTGACTTTAGTTTCTAAATGATATAAGAGAATTGAGTAGAAAATGGAAGCTTGAAGAAATATGCAAATAAATTGAGGTAGAAGTGATAATAGTAGTAGCATAACAGAATAAAGTTCAGGCGGAGTCATTTTCAGAAACGAACATTATTTACAATAAACTAAGATTTGCCAAGTACCTCAAAATCACAGGGGCATTAAGAAAAGAAATTACTGCAAAGCTTATTTAGTGTTTTGTTTGGAAGAAAAGTGAAAGGACAGCGAAGTCAAGTTAGTGCAAAAAAGACAAAAAAAGTAAAAATCCAGTGGAAATAACAAAAAGGCAAAATTCTTAAAGGGAAATTGAAATTTTGTTTTAAAAACAATTTCTAATCTGGGAAAAAAAAGAATTCCTTATCAGTGGAAGTGAACAAACAGCTTAAATTCCCCAACCCATAGCGAGTAACTGCACAAAAATTACTCCCTTCCTCCAGTTTCTCCCTCCATATACTTAGTCAGAAAATTATTTTCATTTTCAGAAGCAGGAAATATACCTTTGAGGAAAAACGTTTAAAATATCGCCCAATACTGGTGAACAGTTTTTCTTACTTCACCACAAGCTCATCGTCGGTGAAGTCAATTAAAATTTCAAAAGTGTTAAGAAAGTCTAACTATTTAATATATATTATATTATATATATATATATATATACTATAATAATATTATACTATATATATATATATATATACTATATAGGTATAATATATAATATATATATATATAATATATAGTATTTATATATATTTTAAATTATTATAATATTATATTATATAAATATATGTATAGATATTATATATATCATATATATATATCATATTATATATATATATATATATATATTATATATAAATTATATATATATATATATAGTATATTATATATATATATATATTAGGAATATATTATATATTTTATTTATATCTAATAAATATATATATAGTATTATAATATATAATATAAAAATAGTATATATGCTACGTATACAAAAATGATATAAACAAATTAGATTTTTTTATTATTAAAAATAATTATCTTATTAAATAATATCTTAAATATATATTATATATATATATATATTTATTATAATATTATAATAAAAATATATATATATATATAATATATATATATATTATACTATATATCATATAAATAGTAATATATAAAATATAATATATATATATATATAATAATATATACTACTATATAATATATAAATAATATATATATATATATAGATATTAATTATATATAATATATATATACATATATATATATATAATAAGTATATATAGATATATATATATATTACATATATATATCATATATATAAATGATATATAGTACTCTATATATATAAATATGAATATAATTTTGCAATTTAAGATTTGAATTAATATGTGGAATATTAAATTAATCCTAATTAATTTTGAATGGCGATATAATATGAGGTAAACCCTCTTTATATTAAATAAATACTAACTGAACTTTATTAATCTCACAAAAGAGGTACTATTACTATTTTGTTAAAAGAGGACGTATGGTATAATATCAAAATAAATCTCTTCAGAAAAATTTTCTTACAGAAAGTTAAATTAGAAATTCTGGTTGCCGGCCGGCAATTTTTACAAAATTCCGAGCCGAACCGGACCGGAAAACAACATGTTAAATTCCAAGACCGACCGGAAATTCCAGTACACCTCTAAAAAGAACCATATCTAGCTACTTACCTCCACTATTCAAAAAAATTACATTAACGGAGCTTCAACAAAATGAAAACCACATCAAAGAAAATTCATTTACTCAAGAAGTTCTCAACATTATCAAAACCTTAAAAACTCACAAGCAGTAGACCCACTAAATACCTAATATTAACCTCAAGACAGATAGGAGAACCAATGCTATCGCCAATCCCTAACACAAATATTTACATTGTGGCAAACAACACCTCTACCTGTTATGGAGAACCAGCCATATACCAATATAAAAACCACATGAAACCACCCCAAAACCGAGTTCATATTCAGGAAACCTATATATTTACCATATTACTCCTATTCACTACACATATTCCATCAAAGTAATTGAAAAAATAACTCATCCAATAGAATTTTCACACACGCCATTACTGCCCCAATAGTCATTAACCAATATTGCCGTGTATCGACAAAAGCACTAGTACTCCACGATCCACTTTGCCTAGCCGATATAACTCAACACATCTCACATTTTTAACCAAACTCCCTGCCTGGCAAACGTACAATTGCCCTAGATATTAAAGATAGTCAACGCGTAAAGACTCACACAAATACATTTCGATACAAGCCACCCCATCATCGCTCTTACTATAGATTAAGCCGTATTTAAAGACACATATATTCAAGCCATTATAAAGAACCCTACAAAAATATACTGAGCAAGTCTCATTATCCAGATCGCACAGCAAGAGTTATCCATAAAGACACACCCTCCTCCTCCACATACAATTATTATAATGGAGTTCCCCCAGGAGTCATTTGTGCATGATTCCTAATCCACCTTTCCCTTCTATAAAATTTAACAGTTATGCTGATGGAGTTAACAATATCAGCACAAAACTCCTGCGCTGACACAGCAATGCAGAGAACTGCAACACTATATAATCCAACTTGGAGGCAGGACTATACAACAAACGAGAAATAACTGCAACACCCAAAAATCCACTATTATCTTACTTACCTCAAACAGACAGATGAATCTACAGTCCCCAAGAAAATTTCCTGATCAAACAAACAGAATTCAATCTCAGAATGAACAATCCACCAACCTGGTTTGACTTTTGTTTACGCATTTGACATTCACTCCCCTCCCCCCCAATCAACAATTCGCTTTCAAGAGCCAACATAAACAAATGCATTGAAAACATTAACTGGCACAAACTTTGGCCAACATAAGAGAACTCTCACAAATTGTACAGAAAATACCTCAGCCCAGGGATCATTAAAAAAAACGCCACATTTAAGAAAAAACCATCTAATAAAACCAAAAAAAGTCGAGCTGCAAGTGGATTTTTTTTCTTTTTTTAATTTTAGCTATTATTTTCAACAATTTGAGAGATTGTTAAAAAAAAACTTTATTGCGAAATTATAACAACTATATAGTTTTCATTATTAGTGAGCTAGTTGATTTATTCAAGATTTTCACTATTAAACCTTTTAAATATTTTGAAATAAATGAGCAAAGAAAAATTATGTTTAAAATTAATACAAATACAAATGATGTCTTAAATATCACTGACTAGAAGATAATAACGATTCCATTATTAAATTTTACTAAATAAACTTGTCAGATAAATAAAAAAGGTAAGAAATTCTTTCCTCATGTATAAATTCTTTTCTCTTGGGTTATAAATTTACTAGAATATATTTTGAAATGTTCCATTATATTTATAAATTCATAAATATATAGTGAAAAGATAATCAAAGCTAATTTGTAACATGGATTGAATTAAGTCAGTGAAAATTATCACATTTTCAATATGATTTATTTCATCTTAGTAACTATCTAGATGTATACCGAGTTTAAGAAATACTGCATTTTTATGCCTTACAAGTTTTGAGTCTAATCTACTCAAGTCTATTTCGAACTTTCAGCCAAACAAGACCAAAAGTAGAGAAAATTCATTCAATTGATTTCAGAGTCATTTTTGTTATAGAAAATGACATATTTATATATATCATTATATATATATATATATTATTATATTATAGTATATAATTAATATATATATATATATATTATATATATACTATATATAGATATATATATAATATTATATAATATTATACATATTAATATATATAATATATACTATATAATACTTCAAACAAACGAATGGCTCGAAGGGTCGTTATTTCAAAGGGAAGTAGTCCTTACTCCCCACCAACCAAATCACTAGCCAGAACCAACACAATCTGCCCAGACCCCACCACCATGGGTAGGCTGTAATTAGGCGTCGAAAAGACCCTCCAGAACTCTACAAAGGTGTGACCCCCCCCTCGTTGCACTCACATGGAGCCTCAACTAACTTCACTTCAGACAGAGATTATAACACCAAGAGAGCAGGAACAGCCTGCCTAACTAGGTAAGCTTCAGGTTAGGGCTCCCCCACAATTGGATGTCCGGGTCAAAAGCAAGCATAAGACTGGTTCTTCCAGCCTTACCCTCATCAGGGAAGGTGTGATGATGGGGCTGAAGACCCATGAGGTAAGAGGCACCGGATAGCAGGGTCTATGATAGGGGGGGAGGAGAAAAAGGAAAAAAAAAATGTCACCTGGAAGGAATCGATGAAAAAACAGAAAATAATATGAAAAATGAGGGAAAGATGAAGACTGATAGAAATATTACATATGTGACAAATGCCAATGCACAAATGCAATAACAAAAATTGCACATACTAGTGCCGGGGCCGGAGGCATGCACAAAGTCCCCCTGAGTATTGGGATTTAATCACTATACCGATGCTCTAGGTTGTGCACAAAGAGATTGAGACACCAATAAAAGACTCAATACCCACAGGATGGGGAAAAAAATTTAAAATCCATTAGTATCTAGCACTTTCACACAAGCAAAAATCTGCCACAGTCTCAATGACCAAGTATCAGCATTATCAGGAATCGCACATATCTTCTCTCCCTCTCTCATTCATCCCACTCCCAGCATATAACACATTTCACCCCAGAAACCACTTCATCCCACAACAATTCCTTTTCATCTTAGCTCATTAGTGTATTAATTTACCGTTTTTAAATATATGATCACCTCCACCTCTTCTCTTCTCGCATCTTATTCATCTACATTTCATGCTCCCAAATGTTGCACACCAGTTTTGCAATAAAAAGAGTACAAGGTTGTTATGACAATCATGACCAGCCCGGAAGCATGCATTAACATAGGTTATGGGCCCTACCAAGCTAACATGGCCTTTAGTCATCTCCTACCAACTGCAGATCATACGTAAAGAATCTCTATTCCCCTCCCATTATAGTTTTATTCATTAATATATATATGATTATTATAATATATAATATATATATATATATATTATATATATATTATAATAATATATATATAATATATATATATTTTTAATAAATATATAATATATATTATATATATATATATTATAATATATATATACATACTATAATATATATCTATATATTATATATATATAGTATATATAATATATTAATATATATAATATATATAATATATTATATAATTATATATAATAATATTAATATATAAAAAATGAACATCCTAAACATGTTATGTCTTATTAAATCTAGTACCAAGTTAAATTAACTTTTTTGAGCATTATTTTGTTCATTCAAAATCTATGTTTTACATTTTATTAGTAGTTTATTCAAAGGTTGCAAAATTTCAAAAAGTGCAAGAGATTTTAAACAGGATATTCAAATATTAAAGAGTATTTAGGAAATAATCATCCGTATTATAAACTATAACTAAATGAAAACAATTAACTATGAATCATTCATTAACTATAAATAAATGTGCTATTATTTATCTTACCGATTCAAACCAATTACTTAAAAAAAAAAAAAAAAAAAACAAACCAGATAGGAAGCACAAAGTTTACTTCTACCTTTATATATAAATATTAAATTGTTCAACTTTTAAAAATTTTAAATTATTCTGCTTCTATAAGTTAAGTAATATTAGAAGTATAAATAAGAAAGCCTACTCTATTAAAAAAATATCAAAGACTTCTTGTTTTATTGTACATTTTCAGCACATTTAAAACCCTAAATTTTAAAAGGCTGGTAGTAATTGCTGCCACCAAAAACATGCATATACAGAAGTGCTAAAAGCTATGAAGAGCAGAAAGAAAAGAAATACTCAACAGCATTAAGCTACCATTATTTTTACTGCCTTATTATATATGGTTAATTAAACCTGTTACCTATATCCCTCTAGGGAGAAGGGATGCATAGTTAGTGTGCTGTTTAAGAGGTAAAAGGAGAAGAAACCGCAAAACATCCCAGTGCTTAGGGTAATTATGAAGTTTCGACTAGGAGCCATGTGTGATCTGAAATAAGAACAAGAACAAGGATAAAACATTATTTAACATTAACGTAGCAGCTATGTATACGATAAGTTTTGGTTAAGACTACCAATACAGTATCTAACCCAGATGATTAGTCCAGTACAATTAGTTACACGCGATAAATTTATCAACATAAACAATACCAGTAAAACCAAATGATTTCTCAACATATAAAATAATACCAGTACATGTACTTTTATCTTTACAAAACTTTACAACTGAACACGATTGTTCTAAAAATTATTATATAATATTATGGATCTTAGAAGCATTTAGGTCTTCACATGAGGGTATGTTTGTTTACCGTGTTAATGTTATAGTAGTAAACTTATTCTGTCTGAATTAAAGACGTATATAGATCAAAACACAATGTGTTCAGAATGGACATTCTTAGGGGTTGTTAGTGTGAGAAGCAAAAAATATACGAATGAGGAAAAGCATCCGCCCAAAACTAACCTCATTTAGGAGTTGGTGGTGTGAGAAAGGAGTACATGAGAGAATAAATGAAAGAGATTGAGATGGTTATGTACTGGGAAAGGCAGATGAATGATAGATCGGGGGATTAAGTGGTGAGTGTCCGCTGTGAATCAACTCAACTGGAGAGACAAAAGAAAAATATGAGTCAGTAAAGGGAATGCTCGGAGGCAGAGAATGTAAGTTTGAGAGGCGGAAGAAGTGCATAAATAGGAGTGAAAGCGGGGTTTTGATATAGGTTGTGAGCCACCTGGGTCAAGGCGATGAAGCCGTATGTGAACAGATTGCGCATAAGTGGACTATGAGGGTCTGCGCTCTCGACTAAAACGCGAGCTCTGGTCCCCATTGAAGCTCTAGCGGTGGATTGTTCAGACTCCTGCGAGCTCTCACCAAAATGTTATAAATTTGCTAACCAATACAGCTCCATATGACTGAACGTCATATCTTCTACTACTATTTTGTTTCGGTGAAAGAACACCTTACCCCCCCAGTCAATGGGGAGAGAAGATTTGAAAATATTTGAGAATTTAATTAAATTATCCTGAAATAAATCTCTTTTTAGCTGTTCTAATGTCTTCCTAACAGTATCTACCACGAAATAAGTAGGCCTAACTTCATTATTTTAAATTATGGTAGGAAGCATTGAATAGTACTATAAGAAATATCGCAACTTTTCGTGTTTTGGCCATCTTCTATGCGTATTCTCAATTATAACCCTACAAACCCATCCACACCAACGCCTACATTAATTTCATTCACACAAAATTTCAATTACAGAGATTTATCTATCGAAAATTACACTGTTCAAAGTGATCTGCGCTTTAAACTGTTTTTTATGCAATTAAATTTACTTCGTGTGTGACTACAAGAAACACTCTATAGCAAATGCCTATTACGAGCTTAAAACTAACAAATATAAATCTTCTGGTATTCATTCATATATTCTTGAAGGACCATATGCTCTCTTTCACTTCCGAAGAAAAATCAGACAAACAAATCATCAATTTATAAGTTTCTATCAAGAGTTGAAAAATAATAATTTATTCTAAAACAATAAAATAGTAAGAAGTTTTTAAGCAAAATGAAGAAACCAAATCCTTAATCAAATAAAATTATAAAATGAACTACAGCAAAATACTCTTTAAATTGAATTTATTAAAAAATTAGCATTAGTTGGATATGGATTTACATCATCACACAAAACTAAAGCCCTTTTATTTTTGTCCATCTCTTAGCTAAAACTTAAGTTTTCTAAAAATTTGGTAAAAAAAAAAAAAAAAATTCATCATTTTAGGTACAAAAATTTTCAATTTTGCAAGTAAAAATGACAACACAACTTTAAAACGAACTAAATTTTAACTTGTTTCAAGAGATCGTGCCAGTTTTAGACTGTAACCAAACCATATTTTTCTGTACCTGACATATTTGAATCCAACATCTAATTAATATCATGTTTTCTTGTCACATTATGAAATAAGGAAAAAAAAGATCACATATTAACTGCTCTAAAGCCACTTTCGTGCCATCGGTTATTTATTGCTTCTTAAGTTGCTTTAAGAAAAATTAAAAGAAAGAATAATAAAAGATAATAAACGAGAGTCATTTAAATAAGGGAGAAAAGGTAAGAGATACAGGAAGCAGACAGAAAAAATATCTTGTATTGTGGCGTTTGGTGCAGGAAGCTTCCAACCCACTAATAGTGCTCAATAGGAATCATTGACTGAAAACATTAAAATTTTAAACTCTTAATTTTTGGAAAAACCACCTCTACCAAAAAAAAAAAAAAACACATCCACATAAAAACGCTTGAATAAGACAATTTTAAGGAAGAGTCGAGTCATTGCTTTACAGCAAATTTAAGGAAAATATCATTGAAATATGATACCTAAAAAAAATCAATCCAAACATCTGGAATTTACTTTTAATTTAGTATTGGTACATTCGTCGATAGTTTTAGATTAGCATAGTCTGATGAAAAATCAATATATTACCTTTTTACCAATATAGTCTTTTTATTAAACAATCAGTTTAAAAAAAAATTGAGATTCCCTATGATTAAAGTTTTTAAAACATTTAAATATATTTTTTATGTCAAGAAAGTTGAAAGGAAACCAAAAACATAAGGTAAGTTTGAGTAACATAAAAAAATAGGTTACGAGCAAGCCTACACAGTAATTAATTAAATATCCAGTACTATAATATATTATATAATATTATTATATATTATTTATATAGATATATCATGTATATATTATATTTTATACTATATATATATATTATATATATATTATATATTATATATCATATATATATATACCCGTATACATTATATATATTATCAGTAATATATAATATATACAGTATATATCATATTTATAGATAGAACTGGGCATCAGTGTTTTGAGAGTGGGTGTAACAAGAATTATTAAGAAAGGGGGATTATTATTATTTTAATGGGCATAGTTAATTGTTAATAGACAGATTTTATATTATATATTTATATATATATAGACTCGATAAAAATAACAGGTCATATATATTATATATATACATATATATATATATTATTAATATATATATATATATATATAGATATATATATATATATATTCTATATACTATATATATACTTATATATATATATATAATAGTATAATATATTATAGTAGGCATATATACATATAGCTAATGATAAGAGAAAATCCTTATAACTATTGACAAATGCTCATACACATTATATTAGTGGGTGCATATGACAGAGCATTAAGTTGCACGAAATAGGGTCAGGGATAAAACCTTTAAACCTTTGTAAATAATAAAATTAAATTAGAAGCAAAAGTAAAGGAACCATTAATATATGTAAATTACTCACATTGTGTAATATAGACCCAAATGACCAAGTCAAAAATAACGATCTATATTTATATCCACATCACTGAAGAGGAAGAGATAATCCATGATTCAGTCTCTACCACTCACCCTTTAATAGCATTCCACAATACAACAGTCATATGCATACTTATTTCCAAATTCTTTAATTTGCGGGAAGGGATGCAGAAAACCTAATAATAATAATAATTCAATAAGTAATAATAATTAATAATAATAAATAATAATAATAATATAATAATATAATTAGTATTTGTACCAATAAATAAAACCTTAATTAGTGATTTATTTACACTTGGTCGCATTACATTGGGTTTGCCAAATAAGACACTCATCCAGAATGTTTATTTTTTGTATTAAAACTGACTTACAAGTTAATTTATTATATTAGAGCATCTATTCATAAATTTACTTATTTTAAATGCTATAAATGCCGGTCCTAATATGAAGATAAAAACTAAACAGAATTATGAAGGGACGTCTTAAACTATATAATAACTATACATAAATATAATATTATATAATATTGATTATATTAATATATATATGAATATATATATACTATATATATACTATATATATATATACATAGTATATACTCATATATTAGATATATTTATTCAATATAGCATACTATCTATATATATAATATCATTATATATATAGTATAATTTTATATATATATATATATATAATATATAGGAATATATATTAGACGAATATATAAATTACTATAGTAATGATATTATATATAATATATATATATATATATCATTAGAATCCTTTTTTAGAGCGTTCTTTATAGTATAATTAATCTATGTACCATATTTAACCGATTTACGGAAAAGCTTTAACCTGTGGGTCAAATTTGGGGCCCCAGTTGGATCTATAAAGCAGAAAAATACATTTATTCATTTTCACTGTAAATTCCTTTATGATTTCTTCTGTATGGGCACCGCATAATCGTCATACGGTCATCGGTCAAAATCGGCATATTTTTTTTCACCAATCGTCATCGTCATCTCATACGGCAAATTCAGCGTTATATTTGCCGAAATCTAATTGATAACAAATTATTAATGAATTTTGAATATATTAAAACTCAAATAATAATAATATTAATAATATATAATAATTACATATAAAATAATTATATAATTAATAATATAATAATATAATAATAATAACATACTAATGAATAATAATAATAGATAATATATAAGTAAATATTAATAATTATATTATATAATACTATACTATATATATAACATATATATTATATGATATACATTATTAATACATATAATATTATATATATATATAAATTATTATAAATTATATATATATATATATATATATATATATAGTAATAATTAATTGTGATATATTGATATATTATATTATATAATATATATATATATATTATATATATTATAATAATATAATAATATATATATTATATATAATATAATAGATAAAATAATATATATATATATTTATAATAATATAACCCATTAGCTTATGTAACTTTATGACATTCCAGTACCTAATGGTTCGCCTTTATGTTATGCGTTCATAATCCAACACTCATCCTTAAAGACACAAGCATCTTCATTGTGAATACTTAATCCACACACCCCTCGTCTCAGAACAACCATTTTACAGACATCCCTATCCCTTATATCTATACGTGAAAGGAGAAAAAATTGTCCACATCGTAGGTCCTGCGTATTGTCGTAGAAGGCGACTAAAGGAAGGTGGTAGTTAGGCTGCCTAATCTACCACTTACTTTTGCCAGATGCTAATGCAGCCTAGCGAAAGGTCCGTCAATCGCAGTAACGCCTTCAATATCCTTCGACCGAAATGTTCATGAATCGTATCTGTATATGAATGTCAGAGGAATAAATGAAGGAACCTGGTATAGGAGAGATTGATGGATTATTGTATGAGGAAATTTGATTTGCACGCTGTGACTGAAACAAAAGATGAAAGCAACGAAGTGAAATATGAGTGGATGTAGTGTGAAATGCTAGTTTGTGTTGCTGGTGGAAAGAGAGGAGAGGGGATAGAAAGATTTGCAAATTCTGATGAGGGAATTGTGGTAGAGAGCTATGTATATTTTCTAAATAGCTGGTGGCTGTTTACGTGTGTGGATAGCTAGAAGTCTAATTGGCTAAACAATTTAAGTTTGAAAGGGTCAAAATTGGGGAGTTGCGACAATGCAATTCTCGAGGGTAATGTTGAAGAGCTAGAGTGCGATTTCTGAGATAATCTGAAGATGTTTTGACTGGAGCGAATAGAGTTTCAAGTCATTTCCACATATTGCCAAGTCAAGA